>CBVK0103327035.1:0-11014 GCA_900067695.1 Picea abies
CCTGCTCTCGGTACTCCATGTCTAGGACCATGTGGGCCTCGAGACATGATCTCCTAGTTATCCCTAGATATCGGGGATAACATAGCCTATCCAAACTTACTACTTATATTTTCCAATATAAATGTTGTGTTTTATAAACTTTATCAAAAGTATTACTGTCTTAAATTATATTACGCAATTTATAAAAAAATACTATCGACTTTTTCTACCTGTTTATAATCAGCACTTAGTTATACACAAAATTCTATAGCTTCAGTTTCAATGCCATCAAAGTACTCATAGTACCTAAAAGCACCTCTTTGCAGTATTAACGCTTCTTTAGAAAACTTGTATGCCTTTACATTGATTTCTCTCAGAATATGGTGAAAAGACAACCATTTAAAGGACTGAAAGGTAAGTCAGATCTCTCTCATAACAGTGTCCAAATTAGTGTTTTGAATTTCAATTTTTTCTTAAGCCCAATCAATGACCAATTTGGAACCACCCAATACCCGGTGCTTCCTGGTGTCCTTTTTGTTGGACAGATTGTCATTGATGGCAACAATCGAATTGATGATTTGTTGTTAATGATGAATTACCATAGTTGAGATTGTCATTGATGTCAAAACAGGCATATCAGTAAGCAAAAGATGTCAACAGTGTGCAGAGATCGAAAGAGCGAACATGAGAAGTGAATACTCGAATGAGTTAAGCTCAGAAGGGATGGCATCGAGTTCAGATAAAGGAGCCATCAATAATCTCGATGGACGATAGAGATTGCTGGAGACAACAAGAACAAATAGCCATGGGTCGTTAGATCCAGCATAGCTGCAAGGAGGATAAGCGCTGAACTCATTCAAACTCCAAAGCTTAGGAGGAGAAGTGACGTGGACTGTTAGATCCAAAGCTAAAAATGGGGAGCGACGTGGGTCGTCGATCCGACGAGAGTGGAATATCAGATATTGGGAAATCAGGAGTCGGAAGAAGGGAGGTGCTCTAACCTCTGAAATACCGAAACGTGAAATCGTGATTAGATCTAGACCATTGGATCGAGGAAAGTTGACGACTATTGATCTGCTTCGAGAGCCTTAACAACTGTCAGATTAAACCCGATTCCTGTCAGCCGTCATATCATCTCAATGTGGAAGGATAGGATAAGTAAGGTAAAGAGGTTGTGAGTTCAAAGTGTCAAAACCCCGTTAGTCGTCGGATCACCGGGGCCATGGACCATTGATCTATCATGAATCATTTTCAGAGTTTCACAGTCTTTGAGCGAGGCAACTTATATCAGGAGTTCACGATATGCGAAATCACATTGCACTCCTCTAGCTTGGCCCCTAGTCACAAATAGTGGTCACATAATCGAAGGATGAGATTAAGGAAGGAGATAACATTGCTAGCCTCCATTTTGGCATTTCGGATACCGAGAGTTGGAGGAGTTAAGGAGACTCACGACGGAATCCCCGAAGTGCGGAAGTGTGAAGCACTTTGTGGATAAGCATATGGTCACAACCGATGGTCACGAGAAGGGAAGGAGCTAGTGCAACCAAGATCTATTTCGACGATCTTGACATGGAGTGTCGAGACCCTTCATCACAAGAATGTCGAAATGCAAAATCATGATAAGATAAGGACTGTCGATTTGGAGTACACAACGAGGACCGTTGGATCAAGGTTGTGGGTCAGCGAACCACGTCAGCAAGGACACGTGGCACAATCAAACACCAACAAGTGTCAAGTTGAATTGACAGATCAGGTACATGTAACTCATGAATCTAAGTGACACGTGGAAGCTACTTGGCCCATGCCAAGTCATTAAGTGACATCAACAATTTAAATAAGATCAGGACCGTCGGATCATCCGAAATGGATCTCAGTCGTCAGATGTCTGAAGAGCCATCAGGGTTCTGGATGGATGGTAGAATTCTCTAGAGGGAGACGTGCCAATAGCCACGTGCCATTGGATCCAGTGAAGATGCAAGGGGGATAAGTGCTAAGAGTCATTTAACTCTTGAAAGCTCAACAGAGGTAGAGAGTCGTCGATCTAAGAAAGGACCAAACCGTTGGTCTCTTTCGTGAAATCGACACTCGGGAGTTTTGACATGTTCCACATCTTGAAGTCCCGAAATTTCGTCAACCATCCATCTCAACGCTTGATCAAGTCCTGGCCGTCTGATTAAGGAAAGAAAGGATCAGTTTAAGGTTTAAAGTAGACTGTTGATCTGTCCTTGCTAAATAGACGTGAACTGTCTGATCATATCAGTGATATCGCAATCAGGAGTTTTGAGAAGTTGGAAGTCACGAAGACTCAAAGGGAAAAGCACCAAAATTACGACAACCGTCTGTCTCACCAGAAGATCGTATCCTGACCGTTGAATCAAATAAAGTGCTCAAAGTGTGTGTTTGGTTTAGCACCTGGTCCCCATTGTTGGTCATATGCTATAAGAGTTTTAAAGGGATATCACTATAGTTGATAAAGCCTGTGGTTCTGTATGGCACGTTCATATGAAATGGTTTGAAGGGAGTGCCTCATACATATTTCATTTGACAAAGAGTTACACCAGAACAATATAGAGAATTGATAAATGATCGAATATGGTTTGTTGGTGAACTGAGAATGCAACAGTAACGTGAGTACAATCTAATGAGTCGATCCATGTTTATGATCAACTCATCACAAAAATGAACCGATACACACTCATGATTAAAAGATAATAAATCATGAAAATATGAATAAAGAATAAAAAGGAAAAATAATTTTAATTAAAGTTTAATTATCATTTAAAATGAAAAGGTACAATGGTTCAAATAAAGGGACACGATGTTTTAAATTTCACACCCGTTTGAAGAGTATATAAATGAGAAAAAGTGGTGAGAAGAATGTGTCTTTGTAGTCCATAAAAGAAGATCAAATTCTGAAGTAGATTCTAGGAAGAAAAGCTAATACCTATGCATTAAGGGTGGTTGGTTGGTGCAAGGGCAGGTTGATGCCTGCAGAGGGAGTTGGTGCTTCCTTGTCAGTTGTAGCTGACTAAACAGGGGGTCGTAGCCTCCTACCAGTTGGTGCTGGTAAACCAGGGTGTGGGTGCATCCTGATTAGTTGGTGCTAATCAAAGAGGAAGTACATCTTCCTTCTATGTAACATGTAAAACAAATTTTGCAGTTAATAGAAAAGAGTTTGTGGTTTTTCCCATTTGGGTTCCACGATAAAATACTTTGTTAAGATTCTGTTTTGCATTAATAAATAAAAATTGATATAATTGTCCTGTCACTGATTCACCCCCCCTCTCATTAATAAAATCTGATCCTTCAATTGGTATCAGAGTAGGTTCCTTCAACAACAGTCTAACAAATTTGAAGGTAGATCTTGAAGATGGGTCAACAAGAAGGAATTTCTAGTAACAAAGCACCATTTTTCAATGGAGAAGGTCGTGCTCTGTGGAAAATAATAATGAAAAACTTATTGTTGACAATTGGTTTTGATATCCGACAATCTGTTGTAGACGGTTACATTGCACCGACTACTCCACCCAAAGACTCTGGAGGAAAGAAAATCTTCGATGATAACTCAAGAGTAGTTAATGGAATTCTAGCTGGGTTGACTGACTCTATATGTGTGAAAGTTATGCATTGCAAATCAACCAAAGAAATATGGGACAAATTGGAGGTTGTATATGAAGGAGATGAAAAAGTCAAAGAATCCAAACTACAGACCTATAGAACTCAATTTGAAAATGAAAGAAGAAGAAAACATTGTTGAATACTTTCATAGGGTAGATGAAGTGGTCAACTCAATTAGAGCGGCATGAGAAGAAGTTACAGATAAACCCATTGTGAAAAAAATACTAAGGTCATTACTGATGAGGTATGATGCAAAGATTTCCTCAATTGAAGATAGATCTGATCTAAGCTCACTCACAGTTGACCAACTCCATGGAATTTTTACAGCATACAAAATGAGAACAAGAAATAATAAATCAACAAAAGATGGAACAACTTTCAAAGCATCCAAGACAAAGATAAATCTGAAGCAAAAACTTCAATCCTATCATCATGAAGAATCTGATGTGGAGGGAGCTGAGTTTATTAGAAAACTTTAGAAAGGATTAGGGAAGTACAAAGGCAAGCTTCCTTTCAAATGTTTTAATTGTGGAAAAGTTGGTCATTTTGCATCCAGGTGTCCCCATCCCAAGGAGGACCCTGAAGATGAAGAAAATAAAACTAGACAATATCAAAAGAAAGAAAAATCCAACTACAAGAAAAAGTTCTACAAAGGGAAAAATAATTTCCACTCAAAAGAAGAAAACAACAACTCATCAGAATCTAGTGACAACGACGAATTTGATGATGATGAAGTCCTTTTATTAGGTATTGAAGAATCTAATGATATAAAAAAAATTAAACATGAGAAAGAGTTAGAAGATGAAGCAGAAGTTAATATGGAGGAAGAACTTCTCAATGCCTTGGAAGAATTAAGAAAATACAAAACCAAATATAGACAATTGAAAAGTTTTGTAGTTGAACAAAAAGAAAGGCATAACAAGAAGAAAAGAAGATTGAAAAAATCATGAGCAATTTGAAAAAACAAATAACTTGTGAAAGAATGGAGGCAAAAATAGTTCATCTGAAAAAGGAACTGGATGCAAAAATCATTCAAACAAAATCTAAAAATAGCTCTAAAATATTAGATAAGATTATTACAGTTCAAAGGGATTCTGAAAATAAAAATGCAATAGGTTATTTGTAATGTCCCCCACCTCTTAGAGAGGTGATGGGGAGACTCAGTGGCCTGGGCACCCCCACTAGGTCATAGTCTCACACTGAGGGGGTAAGTCAATGAGGCTAAAGTTATATTTTTAAGTTGACTTAAGAAAGGAAAGGGATAAAGGAGTAAAAGATAACTCAATAGAAGAATAGAAGATTAACCCTGGGAGTTAACCTAACTCAACAGAGGATTAGAAGGAAGAGTATAAGTAAGAGGCTGGGGTGCACCTATTATTCATTCTGATTTTGGTATATTGCTTGTTATTGCTCTTGAGCATTCAGTTTGGGGGTTTTGCTATAAAAACCCTTGTGAGCAACTCAGTGGTGAAATATCCACTCACCTTGTTCCACAACTTGGTCTCGAGGATGAAAGATTCCTCCACACCATTCTATTCTCAACATATCTCCTTCTAGGGCTTCAGAAGATAGCAAGGCCGTACTGTTGGGGAATTTCCAGCAAGGGCGCACCATACCATTGAGGAGGGTTTGATATAGCCAATCAGGAGGAGCATTGGGAATTTCATCAATTGAGTTTTATTTGCAGGTGCTCCATCATCATTCTGAGGGTTTTCTTGAGAAGTTATCACCACTCAATCTTCAGCAACAACTTGGGACAATTTGGAGGATAGGAGGACATCCCACTTTTCTGTATTTCTTAGATCTAGAGAGATATGTTTGAGATCTGGGTCCGAAACTTCTTCCACGATATTCTCATAGCCTGATCTATATTCTTGGAGAGTTTCACGTCATTTGGAGGTGTATTTCTTCAGAGACAAGTTACCTAGGGATTCTGCTATTCAGGAGGGCGCAACTCCCTTAGAAGATTCAACAGTTGGAGAGGTTTGCCTTGGACGTTGGGATTGAAACTTCAAGAGGAGGATCCCACTGCCCTGATCTATTATCTGACCGAGTTTGTGCTCATTTGGAGCATTCTTCCATCAGGGCCGAACTATTGAGGGCTTCAGTCTTCATTTGGAGCGTGGCACTCTTCAACTGAAGGGCTTGGCATTTAGATATGCTTGGTACTGGTCTTCATTACTTATCCAGCCTTTGGAGGATTCTTTTGTATTGACAAGAGCATTTTGTAGCAGCTCATATCTATTCTTTGTACGACCATCTGAGGTTTATGCTAGATCGGCCATCTATTGTATTGATCCTACATTGCTCATAATAAAAAGGTCAGATCTTTGCTTGTGCTTCTATATATTGAATGTATTGTGATATTCATGTGTTGGATGAATCTTTTATGCACTTAATAACTCAATAAACACTTTCACATCAACAAATCAGTGGTAGTTAGTGATTCCAAGTGAAAATTTTGGCTTGGGATCATTACAGTGGTATCAGAGCTTCGATCCTCCAAACCTATGGAGGGATCGACGCATGCAAAGGTACAGTGGAATTGTTATGGGTCGAAGGAAGAAAAAAAACAGTGAAACAGAGGTAGAAATGGAAGGGTCAGGGGATGACCATGAGCCTCAGGGCTTGGCTTTCTTAGTAGCCGAATTTGGTAAGTTCCAACAAAACATGAACCGCACAGAAAACACACTGGTCCAACACTTGGATGAGTATCTGGAAACCAGCAGAAGGGGATAGGCCGAAATTTCTGAAATCTTAAAGAAGGTTGACAAGAATCTGCAAAAGATGAACAAGAACCAATATCGGATAACTGACCTTCTGATGCAAGTAACCCATCGAGGAAAGGATCCTGATACGTATGGGAATAAGGAGGCTGGTGGTTTCAGTGGAACCCATGATGAAATCAGATATAACCCGGAGAAAGCACCGGGATCCGAAGGAAGTCTGGGAGGTGGCACGTCCCATGGGCAGATGGGTAGCAAGGTCAATCCTAGGCCATACATGCTAGTGTTCACAGATGAACAGCTAGGCCGACACTCGGGTAGCAGAGCTAACCCCAGACCGTACATACCCACATTCATAGATGAATAAGGGCAACATGAATAGGTTGAAGACTTTGTGGAACAATTGGCCAGGAGTACCAAGGATATGAGAGTTCAACGACAGATGTCCCTAGATCAATATTGCCAACTCAGGTTCAGAAATCAGCCTAGGACGAACCATAGAGGCAGTTTTGTGTTTGAACGAAGGGAAGGAAAGATAGAAATTCCATACTTTGATGGTACGGCCAGGATGACAACACAATCGTGGGTGCAAAATCTGGATACTTACTTGCAGCTTAACCCCATGAGAGAGATGGAGGCCATCAAGTTTTCCACTATGTATTTGGATGGCAAGGCCCACGACTGGTGGTATCATGGGCTCACCACACTCGGCCACAACCAGATTGTATCCTATACAGAATTCACTCAGAGGCTCATTGATAGATTTGATCAAGGAGATCCCGAGTTACATTTTCGGGAGCTCACCCAACTCAAGCAATCAGGTACGACTGAGGCATACATTGATGAATTCCAGAGGTTGGCAATGATGGTGCAAGATATGCCCTTGACCAGGCTCATGATGATTTTCACAGAAGGGTTGATGGAGCCCTTGAAGGGTTGGGTAAAGGCCTTCAAGCCTACCAACCTACAGGAGGCCATTGGAAGACGAGGGATTTGGGTCTAGCTACTAAACCAAAATTCATACCCGGACATCCTCTTAACAATGGTGGAAGAGAACAAAGGCCTCCAATAAACTAGGGAGGACATGACCCTAAGGGTTATGATAGGGGTCGTGGAAAAATAGATGATAACACCAGGAGAGAATTGAGAAGGAAGCAACTCTGCTTCACATGCAAGGAACCATGGAATCCCTCACACAAGTGCATGGGATGTGGACAGGTACATTACATTGAGGTCACTTCAGATAACGAAGAAGAAGATGAGATTGGACAGATAGAGAACATGAAGGCAGAAACCACTAAGGCAGCAGAGGAGGAACAAATCATAGGACATGATAGTATGGCCACCTTGGCAACTATCAGTGGAGTGCCCAAGTATAACACTTTCTGAATGAGGGGGGTCTTGTAGGGTCAGAGAGTCTCGGTCTTGATTGATGGAGGAGCTTCCCACAACTTCATTGATGCAGCATTGTTGAAGAGGAGGCACATACCCATAGTACAATTTGAAGGATTCAAAGTGGAGGTTGCAGGAGGAAGCACCATGCCCTGTGAAAGATATATTCTGGGCCTAAAGCTTACCTTGGGAAGGCATGAGTTGACACAGGATGTCTATGTCATGGACCTTCTAGATACCAACATCATCCTAGGAGTTCAGCGGCTTAGCACATTGGGGCCTATCACCACCAACTACAAAACGATGGAAATGCCATTCACAGAGGAGGGTGGATGAAAGGTAGTGCTTCGGGGCATGACAGGGAATGATGTAAAGGTAGTCACGACCAAGAGGATGGAAGCCATCTTCCAGAGGGATGAAATAGTATATGCAGCCGAATGTAGGATTGTGACACATGTGGATGAACAGGGCAAGGTTCATTACACTCCAGAAATCAAGGAAATCCTTGATAAACACCACAAGGTGTTTGGGACTATTCCTCTGGGGGTTCCACCGGATAGAGGATTTGAGCACATTATTGAGCTAGAGGAAGGGGACAAACCAGTGATTACCACATCATACAGACATCCCAAGAAGTACAAAGACGAGATAGAAAGGCCATCAAGGAACTTCTGGATATGGGATACATCAAGCCCAACAATAATCCTTTTGCTTCTTCAGTAGTGTTGGTGAAGAAGAAGGATGGCACTATGAGGATGTGCATTGACTTCAGGGCCTTAAATAAAAAGACCATCAAAAATAGGTACCCAATACCAAGGATTGATGAATTGTTGGATGAATTGCATGGGGCCGTCTACTTCACTAAGATTGACCTTCGTTCTAGCCATCATCAAATCAAGATGTGGGAGGAAGACATCTCAAAAACAACTTTTAGATGTCACTACAGTCATTATGAGTTTCTGGTGATGCCCTTTGGGTTAACCAATGCCCCTGCTACGTTCCAGTCATGTATGAACCATGTATTCAACAAGCAGCTAAGGAAGCACCTATTGGTATTCTTTGATGACCTGCTTATCTACAACAAGACATGGGAGGAGCATCTTAGGCATTTGGACCAGATTTTGTCAATTATGGAGGAACGGTCGCTATATGCTAAGGAGTCCAAATGTGAGTTTGGAATGATGGAGGTCCTTTATCTAGGACATATTATTGGAGCAAAAGGGGTACAGGTACATCATGAGAAAATTGAAGCCATCATGGAATGGCCCACTCCTAAGACACTCACAGAATTGAGAGGATTTCTGGGAATGTGCACATATTACAGGAAGTTTGTCAAGGGTTTCTATCAATTGTGTGCACCCTTGACCGATTTGACTAAGAAGGGAGCATTCAAGTGGGATGAGGAGGCTCAAAAAACGATGGAAAAGATGAAGAAGGTGATGAGTACGTGCCCAATCTTAACCCTTCTAGATTTTAGTCTCCCATTTACATTGGAGTGTGATGCATCCAGGGGAAGGAAGAGGGGCCGTACTGATGCAGAAGAGGCACCCTCTTGCCTACAAGAGTCGGAAACTTCGGGGTCTTGAGCTACTCTACAAAATTTATGACAAAGAAATGCTAGCTATCATGCATGCACTAGCCAAATTCTGACAGTACTTGGTAGGTGCTCGGTTTGTTGTCAAGTTAGATCATAACAGTCTCAAATACTTATTGGAACAGAAGGACTTGAATGAGAGGCAACAAAAATGGGTAAGCAGAATATAGCCTTATGAATTTGACATTGAGTTTGTCAAAGGGAAGAGCAATGTGGTGGCTGATGCCTTATCCAAGAGACCATCCATCCTTGCCATAATAGGGATAACAGTTGATTGGAAGGACCAGCTAGTGATGGAGTATGTAGAGGATCAGTTTGCATGCCAACTACTGGACAGACAGGTACAAGATGAAGATTTCAAGGTTATTAATGACCTCATCTACTACAAAGACCAAATCTTCTTGGTTTCTGGATTGACCTTCAAGGCCAAGGTATTGCAGGCATGCCATGACTCACCAATGGCGGGACATTAGGGGATCAACAAGACGTACAGGCAGGTGAGAGAAATATTCTCTTGGAAAGGACTCAAGCAGGATTTTATTAGGCACATCAAAGAGTGTACGACATGTCAGGCAAACAAGGATGAGCACACACACCCAACAGGACTTTTGCAACCCTTGCCCATTCCAGAGCACAAATGGGAAAGCATATCCATGGATTTCATCACCGGGCTACAAAAGACGCAAGGGAAGGACTGCATATTTGTAGTGGTGGATAAGTTAACAAAGTTTGCACACTTCTTTTCCATAGCTACCGACTTCAGTGCAACACAGGTGGCTGAACTGTTTTTCAGGGAGATTTTCAGGTTGCACGGCCTACCCAAGACCATTGTTAGTGATAGGGATAGCAGGTTTATGAGTACTTTCTGGCAAGATTTATTCAGATTGGTTGGTACGACCTTGACCCCTAGCACCAACTATCATCCTCATATAGATGGACAGATAGAGATAGTCAACAAGTGGGTGGAGGGCTATCTCAGAAACTATGTGGCAGGGAAACATAAAGCATGGGTCAGATGGTTGCATTTGGGAGAATATTGCTACAACACCACCCAACATATGTTCATTGGCATGTCACCATTCAGAGCTTTGTATAGCTATGATCCTTTATCATTTGTAGAGATTGCATTTGGTGATAGCAGGGCACCGATGGTACATGATTGGATACAGCAGAGCCAAGACATTCTCAGGGAATTGAAGGATCATCTACAGAGGTCACAAAACCAGCAGAAGGTCCAAGAAGACAAGCACAGAGTTGATCAGACTTTTGAGGTTGGGGATTTAGTCTATTTGAGGCTGCAACCATGCAGGCAGGCTTCCATTAAAAGAAATGGAGCGGAGAAACTACAACCATGTTTCTTTGGACCCTACAGAGTCAGCAGGAGGATAGGGGCCATAGCTTACGAGCTAGAGCTTCCACAATGTAGCAAAATTCACAACGTTTTTCATGTCTCGTGCCTTAAGAAATCCCTTGGTCAACACATCAGGCCTATTGAGGTATTACCCCCCATGGACGAGGAGGGACAACTTGTTTTGATTCTGGAGGAGGTACTAGAAGTCTGAGAGAAGAGGCTCAGAAACTAAAGCATCAAGGAGTACCTGATCAGGTGGAAGGATTTACCCATTGAGGATGCCACTTGGGAGCAGGAGCATGCGGTAAGAGAAGTAGGTTTGGAATTGCTTGAGGACAAGCAATTTCAAGC
>CBVK0103327075.1:0-11736 GCA_900067695.1 Picea abies
CCTCTACCAATTCCATAATGGAAATGGGAAACCATATCCATGGATTTCATCACCGGTTACCAAAATTAACCAAGAAGAATGATGCCATCATGGTAGTGGTGGAAAAATTGATCAAGCCTGCTCACTTTGTTCCTATCAAATCGACTTGCAAAGCAATATATATTGCCAACATATTCATAAATGAGATATTCATACTGCATGTCATGCCTAGGGAGATTGTATCCGATAGAGACACAGAGTTCACCTCAAGATTTTGGAAATCCTTGATGGTTGGTTTTGACACTAAATTGTTGTTTAGCACAACCTATCACCCCCAAACGGATGGACAGATAGAAAGAATAAATCTGATATTAGAATACATGTCAAGAATGCATGTAATGAATCATCCTAAGAGGTGGGAATCTTACCTTTCATTGGTATAATTTTCCTACAACAACTATTATCAAGAGTCACTAAAGATGAGCCCTTTTGAAGCCCTCTATGGTAGACAGTGCAAGAGTCCAATCATCTGGAGTAATTCAGTGGATAGAGTTACAATCGGACCCGACACACTGAAAGAAATGGAACAACAAGTGATTCAGATAAAGAAAAAACCGAAAATTGTTGAGGATAGACAAAAGAGTTACGCTGAAAGAAAGATAACTCCTAGAGAGTTCAAGATATGAGAGCATGTCTATCTCAGATTTAGGCCCAGGAAGAGTTCCCTGAGAATGGGAGCTTGTGCCAAGCGGACACCTCGATATTGTGGACCCTTTGAATTCTTATATAGAGTGGGACCTATAGCCTATAGGCTAGCACTCCCTCCCACAGTAAAGGCACATAATTTTTTCCATGTTTCATTTTTGAAGAAGTATGTATATGATTCTAATCATGTAATTGACCGGTCTGTGATCCAGGTGGAGCCAGAGGGAGAATTCCTGCCAGAACCTCAATGCATACTAGATAGGAAGGAAACCCCACTCAGGAACTGAACCATTGAACAGGTTAAGGTGAAGTGGAAACACTTTGGCCTAGATGAGGATACATGGGAAATGGAGGATGCCATGAGACAAGCATATCCATTTGTGTTCACTTTTGTATATACAGAGCATGTTGATAGATAGAACATCGAGGACAATGTTCCTTTAAGGTGGAGGGAATTGTAACAACCTGTTTCCCCCAATTTGTAAATATAAATACATTAGCCAAGAGACTATGGAAAATTCAATAGGTGTGAATGCTTGATTTGATGGACCTTTGTATTAAAGGTCAATCAATGTAAATTATGTTAATTACTAGAAAATGGACAAGTGTTGCATGACTGCTGGAAGGGGGGTTTACTAAGAGAGACCACGAATGCTATGAAAGAGATGGTGAAGGGGAACATGAATGGTTGTGTTAACCTCCACCAAACCAGTACCTTACTAGATTTAATTGCTCAGGACCATAACAATCCTCTCACCCAGGAATGAATTATAGTTAGGCTGGTAGGTGGGAAGACCTCCTCAAGAGTTAATGAGGGCATGGGTAAGAGAACCCATCTGTAAGGATTTCAGACCTGACCACAGACTGAGAATTCTAGCCACGTGCAATCTTGTTGAGGAAGGCAATAAAAGAAGGTGTGGTGGGCAGAGGGAGACCTGCGAAGAGTGCAAAGACAAGAGGTAATCTCTTGGGTTCAAGGAAGAACTAATAAATAAGAGTTTACCATGGGCCAATGGTTTACCTAAACAATGGGCTTGTTAACCACCAACGGTAAAATCAAATTATTATCCTTCCTTCTATTTTTGTTTTGTTTTCTTTTTACTTCTTTTGCTTATAGTATCTTCCAAGTACCATGGGAAATTACCATGGTTTTTTGAAACCATTCTCTAATACCAACTGATGAGAACATCATGAATAGATAACATAATTCCAAATATCCATAATAAGTAATATTTTATTTACTATCCATTTCACATATTTACTTGAAATCATATGAGATACAATACAGTCATGACTTGTCATAAACTTATCATTTACATTATAATTCATTTAAACCTATAACAGATTAATATGTGATAAGAAATGTAATATACTTCAAGTATATTACATATAAACATTCAAGAACCATTGAGATGAAGTTATTATATTTTAATTGACTTTTGATACCAATCTTGAAGTAATGCCCATGATGTAAAACAATACGAGGTCATTATGCTGAGAAAGAGAATGTTATACAAAGACTTTATCATTTTAGTGTTTTCTCCTAGGGGACCCCACCTATTATAATTAATTTAAAATTATTTTAATGAGTTATAGGTTTCTCAACTCTTTTATAATTAATTTAAAATTATTTTAATGAGTTATAGGTTTCTCAACTCTTTGCACATATTTGGAATAGGTGATGAAGCATGAGTCAACAAATGGAGACTCCACGGGGTAGTCTTCTTTCAGTAGACTAGAAGTCATAATACCAAGTTTCATTCTTTGAACTTTTTGAATTTGATGATTGTATTTTCTTCTCGGGAATAATGTTTCAAAAAACATTGCATCAGAATTTAATGCATGCACACATTAAATACACTCATGGACAGTAACAATGGGAAAGGAATTGTAATTACATAGCATGTTGATAGATAGAACATCGAGGATAATGTTCCTTTAAGAGGGAGGGAATTGTAACACCTTGTTTCCCCCAATTTGTAAATATAAATACATTGGCCAAGAGACTATGGCAAACTCAATAGGTGTGAATGTTTGATTTGATGGAACTTTGTATAAAAGGTCAATCAATGTAAATTATGTTAATTACTAGAAAATGGACAAGTGTTGCATGACTGCTAGAAGGGGGGTTTACTAAGAGAGACCATGAATGCTATGAAAGAGATGGTGAAGGGGACAGAGAGACCATGAATGCTATGAAAGAGATGGTGAAGGGGACCAGGAATGGTTGCATTAACCTCCACCAAAACAATACCTTATTGGATTTAATTGCTCAGGACCATAACAATCCTCTCACCTAGGAATGAATTACAGTTAGGCTGGTAGGTGGGAAGACCTCCTCAAGAGTTAATGAGGGCATGGATAAGAGAACCCATCTGTAAGGATTTCAAACTTGACCACAGATTGTGAATTCGAGCCACATCCAATATTCTTGAGGAAGGCAATAAAAAAAGGTGTGGTGGGCAGAGGGAGACCTGCGAAGAGTGCAAAGATGAGAGGTAAGCTCTCGGGTTCAAGGAAGAACTAATAAATAAGCATTTTCATCACAGGGGAAATGGCTAGTAGGGTTATGATACAAGCTAATAAACAAGGTTGCCGAGTGACTGATGAAGTACTGAGGCGGTCCTCTTTGCTTGGTATAGTGAAAACCATTGCCAAGATCCCGCAGGAGGAGGAGAGTAACCTTCGTCCCTACTGTCATTGAGCCGGAAGAAAGGATTATAACTGAGAGAATCATGGTCTAGCATGTGGGTGGCTAGTGGTAAATCTGTTAGGAGTGACTAAGTCTATGGCTGGGTGGAAATGGGCACCCCTTTCAGTAGTCGCTTCACGTTATCTGGTTCTGATAAGTATTTTCCTACTTTATGTATTGAACTAAAATATTGGATGAATGCATGGGTTTATGTATATATGTGTATCTATAAATGGTTTCTATGTTAAATGGTCATGATATGTGTATGAATTCCCCTCCTTGTGAACTTATGCTTCTGACTGATAGTTTGTGTAACGTCCCCAACCACCAACAGGTTGGGAAACACCACTTCTCGGACATTTCACTTAGCTTTGATACCATTTTGTGAATCTATATTCATGCATATCTAACATAATTAAAAGTTACAACGTTTTGTTCATGCCACTTAGTCATGTAGAAATAATCATTAAAACATACCGACAATATATGCATACACATGACATATTCTAACCATACACAAATTAATGCACAAACAACAATAAGCCTACACACACAACATAGATGATATATCTAGGCATTACTCATCAAGTTATAACACATGTACAATTACACAACATACAACTAATATGTATTTTGTACTTATCTTTCAATAAATGACCACCAAACTACACGTAGACCTTCCAGGAACCTCCCAACCTTAGACCACGTTGCTCATCACACTCAAAAGGGGGTCACCCCCGAGCTGGGACTGAACTCCATCGGGAAATGGATTCCTAGGCTAGGAAAGGACAACAGGAAGGTTGCACAGATCAATAGGATGAATTTTCTCCCAAGGTCAACTCACACTAACATCCTACAACGTCTCATTCCCCACGTTCCTATTCCACCCTAAGAAGTGTGCCCCTTCTCTGCTCAATAGTCCTTCAACTATCCTACTTCCCTTTGAGGGCTTCAACAATTGGTCAGACATGAATTCTTCGAGCTCTATAGCTGCAGTTGGGCTCCCTCTAGGAAAACACTTCCCCAACAACCTCTCTCACTTGGAGAGAGTTTCTTGCAGACCTGACAACCTGCTTCTTTAGTCCACAAGCTTGACAACCTGCCTCTTCAAACCATAGACCTAACAACCTACTTCTTCAACCCAACTTCTAAGTCAACTCTAGTAAGGGTGATGGCAACAACAAGGCTCAGTATAGCTCAGGTGATGGCAGCAACAAAAACTGTTAAGGTACAACATGGCTCAGGAACGATAAAGGGGTGAGCATGAATCCTTGGGTGATTCCACAAGGGTGACTGACTTCCAACAAATCATAAGGGTCATGAGGAAACTCCCAAACTAGTCCAGATGCAAGGATGGGGAGAAATGACCGATTGGGAAGCGAAAACCCAATGAGATAGATTTCCCATCTTTAACTGCATGCACCCAGGTCGACACCTATCTTCCTGTAGATGCATGAGTTCCACTTAGCACTCATTCCCTTTCCAGGATCTTAGGATAACACCGATCATGTCCCCTTAACCTTTAGGAAATAATAATAAAATGTTATTCCCTTAGAGGTAATCTCTCTAGCTTAGCCCCTAGGCCTAAACACTTAGCCCCCTCACTTACCCTACCTAGTGGATCTTAGTCACCCATACTCTTTCTTCGTGGTTGGTCTACACGCAACAATGTAATTTTATTAATGATATGTGTAATTACATATACAAAAATTAGGCTCATGGCCTTAAGCATCTAGGCTCTCTGGCCTAATAAACATATAATTCTTCATATTATAAAAACTTGGCTCAATAGCCTATAAACATAATTACAATTCAGTAGGGGATCGACCTTGGGGTGTTACAATCCCCTCCCCTTATTTTTTCACTGTCCTCGGTGCCCTTGGGGTGTTACAATCCCCTCCCCTTATTTTTTCACTGTCCTCGGTGCAACTTACTTACACAGAAACAACAAGATTTCCAAAATCTTCAAAAGATGTGGGTACAATGCCCACATAGCATCTTCATGCTCCCATGTTGCGGCCTTGGGACCGTACCAGGTCCACTGATATTTTACAAGCCATATGGCTCGATTATGGAGCTACTTTATTTTTCGATCCAGTATACACACCGGATGCACCTGAAAAGAACTTTCCTGGTCCACCTGAATCACATTCCAATCAATAACATGAATAGAATCAGGTACATATGTCTTAAGAAATGACACATGAAATACATTATGTATAGACATGCATGTAGGCAATTCAAGCCTATATGCTACTAGACCAATCCTCTCTAGGATTTCAAATGACCCACAATATCGAGCTACCAACTTTGAATAATTTCCCAACCACAGGGAACTTATGTTGGCCTTCACTCTCAGGAATACATGATCCCCTACTTTAAATTCTGTTGGCCTTCACTCTCAGGAATACATGATCCCCTACTTTAAATTCCCTGTGAGGCTTTTTCTTATCATCATAATGTTTCTTCCTGTCTTTGGCAACCTTCAAATTCTTCTTAATCTTCAACATTTTTTCTTCCATTTCCTTGGGAAACTCTGGCCCAACCACTGAACTATCAACTGGGTTTTCCCAGCTTACTAGGGTGTTGCACTTTCTTCCATAAAGTGCTGCAAATGGGATCATCTTCAGTGATGCTTGATACCCATTGTTGTAGGTAAATTTTACCAAATGTAGATAATCTTCCCATTTAGATGGTTTTTCTATCACTTGGTTCACCCTTTCTGTTTTCCCATCAGACTTAGGATCATAAGTAGTGTTGAAGTTTAGACTTGTTATAAACCCTTTGAATAACCCCTTCTAGAACTTTGATGTAAACTTTGGGTCTCTGTCAGACACAATTGTCTTAGGTACACCATGCAAGCATGCTACTTCCCTCATATAAATATCAACAACGTTAGTTTTCTTATGAGTAGTCTTCATAGGAATGAAATGGGCATATTTAGTAAGCTTATCCACCACCACCATGATTTCATCATGTTGCTTGTTCATTATGGGAAATCCCAAGATGAAATCCATTGTCACTACTTCCCATTTCCACTCAAGAATGGGTAATGGTTGTAGTAACCTAGTTGGGTGTCTATGCTCAACCTTGACCCTTTGACATTATAAGCATTTAGCTATGTATTAAGAAATCTTCGTCTTCATGCTTGGACAATAATATTGGGTCTTGACTACTGAAACTGATTTCAGATATCTTGGGTGTCCTGCATAAGTCACATTATGCATCTCATTTAAAATCACACTCCTCAATTCAAAAGAGTTGGGTACATAGACTATGTTTTTGTACAGAAGGATTCCATCAATTCCTAATTCATAATCTTCATTTTTCTGCTTCATTTTACCTTGCTGCAATTTTCTTACCAATTCCATGTACTGCAAATCTACTTTTGCAGCTTCAAAAATTCTTCCTTTAAGATCCGTCTGATACATGCTAATGGTTGTAGCATGCAGTTCATGCACTCTCCTATTGAGTGTGTCAACCACTTTGTTCTCATTTCCTTTGATGTGCTTGATATCAAAGTCATACTCACAGAGGAATTCCAACCATATCATCTACCTAGCATTCAAAGTAGGTTGATCTAACAAATATTTTAGACTGTTATGGTCCATCCTTAGGTCAAACCTCTTTCCCATGAGGTAGTTCTTCCACTTCTTCAAAGTGTGCACTATGGTTGCCAATTCCAAATCATGAGTGGCATATATCCTTTCGTGCTCTTTCAACTTACTTTATTCATAACATACAACAAACCAATTTTGACTGAGGACTCCACCCAATCCTTCTTTACATGCATCTATGCATACAATGAAGTCTTCATTTGGATCTGTGATCCTCAGAATTGCAGCACTGGTTAACAACTACTTCAATTGCTGGAAACTCTTTTCACATTCTTCTGTCCATTGAAATTTCTTCCCCTTCCTTTGCAAGGAAGTGATGGGGTGAGCTATTCTCGAAAACCCTGCAATGAAACTTCTGTAGTAACCAACTAGACCCATGAAGGATTCGACTTCCATCACATTCTTAGGCTTTTCCCACCCTTTAATGGCCTCAATATTTTTAGGGCCCAATGTTATCCCTTCATCAGATATGATATGCCCCAAATAGTTAATTATGTTTTGATAAAATGAGCACTTGCTCAATTTGGAATACAAGATTTTCCATGCTTGTTTCTTGGAAATTGCAAATTTTCCACCATCTTAGGATCTATATAACTATGAATAGCTCTTGAATCAATTAAAATAGTAATAGTTTGGTTGTTGATCAAACCTTCCACTTCAATCATATGTGATTGATACTCTTCTTACTTTTTGTCCAAGGTTGCATAGATCCTTGGTACATTTCTTCCCATGTCCCCCACTATTTCAGCTCATTGAAAATTGTGAACTCTCTTTTTGTCACTTATGTGGGGACAATATCTAAACATATGATCACCTTTACAACCCCAACATTGAATAGGTGGCTTCCTTGGCCTTTTACCACCTATCTCAATCATTCTAGATTCTCTAGAAGTTAGTTTTCCCTGAGGATTATTTCTGAAGAATTGTGGCTTAATTCCCTTCTTCCTCTGATCCATCTTGAATTTATTCTTGTCCTCCCAGGATTTTTGGAAATTTGGCCTTGCTTTTTGCTGATCATATAGGCACTTAAATCTCCTTATGGTCCCTTCCAATTTTTTGGGATCATCATATTGTTTTTTTTCACTGATGGATGGTGGAAAACCACTCAAATATATTTGGATTTTGACAGTCTCATCTTTGATGAAAGGGACATACTTCAACAACTCTAGGAATCTTATTTCATATTCATATATAGTCTTGCTACCCAATTTGAGTTCAAAGAACTCTTTCATCTTTTTGTCATAGTATCTCTTAGTTAACTATTTATTTTCAAAGTGTTTCTTTAATTCCTTCGAGGTAACATCTTTCTCTTTAATGTGTTGCACCTGCACAAGTTGATCCCACCACATGGATGCCTTACCTTTGAGTTTATAGATGGAAGTTCTTCCTTCTTCCTATGAAGAGTAATTATGCAATTGAAAATACTTTCTCATGCCCAACAACCATGTCTCTACATCTTCATCCTTCTTGTTCTCTTTCTCATGCCCAACAACCATGTCTCTACATCTTCATCCTTCTTGTTCTCCCCATCAAACGTAGGAGGTTTTATTTTTTTCATTTCCCCTCGTAGCTCATCCTCCCCATACCTCTTATGCTTCCTAATAGGGGTTGGACTTGAGTTGTTGTGTGCTCTCTTATTGGAATGCCTTGAGGAGTGTTGGTGATGTCTGCTATCACTTTTTTTTTCTTATGTGACTCCCTGATTTTCTTGATCCACTCTCCTTATCCAATTTCTTTTCTATTCTTTCCAGGCTCTACATCAACTTTATGTTGAATTATCCCTGTTTCTCCCTAGCTTTCATGAGATTTTTGTTATCTTCTCAGTGACTTTGGACATATCTTTGCAACATTTCAATGATTTTCATCAAGTTTCCTTATTTATATAACCCTTTTCCATGCCCATTGGAGTTATATCCTTCAACTCCTAAATGGACATCCATTCCTCTAACTTCATTTTATGAACTGTAAGCACCTTGTGCCTTCACCATTTCTTTACACTATGCGACAATTCAGTTCGGTTCTGTCAATCATTAACTTTGCAAAATGTGCAGTCAACCGAGTTTTATCACGCTATCAAACTTTAATAATTTTCCAGAATAAACCAATCTGTTTCAACAAAAACAATACCAGATTCCATTTTCTGCAGGTCTTGGTCGGTCAAGAACCCCTCAGGATTCAATCTCTAAGCCTAGTTTTGTTATACAACAAATTTCGGGCACTAGCCCCTTTTCTTTAGCCCTTGCTTCACATGTGACCATGACTGTGACCCATCTCTTATGATTTGGAGCTTATCTAAAGTTTTGAAACTTCAAGCTTTAGGCTTTGGCGGATTTCACCTTTGCACATCCAAAAACTCTCGAATTGTGAGTCTTCACATACTTCCATGTCACCACGGTGAAGTCATTGCATCACTTTACTTCGACGTTATGAAACTTCGGGGTTTCTTCTTCCCATTACATCACAAGACATTTCATTTTGAGTGTCAAGTCTCTAGACTTCACGATCTCGCGCCAGACATCCACTAGGGCCCACGGTTTCTGTGCTTGAACTAATAAATACCAAAAAAGTCACATCAAACTTTATACTTTTTCAAATTGTGGGGACATGGGTTGGCAGTTTTGGATTAACCCACTGATAATTCCGCAATTTTCCCCACACTCATACGTACCCCTTCTGGGAAACCGTGGTTTGGATTGCGGGACTGCCTTGTAGAATTATCTCTCGCACAACTTCGATCCCTGCAATGCCTCCTGGCCCTCAAACTTGATAGATAATTACCAAAGTTAATGAGGGCCTGATATAGCTAACTTATTTTTCATGCTTAACTATCTTGTGCTAGCACCATGGCCGCCACTCGATAGGACACACGAAGCTCACACGTGGTCCAATCAGGTGGGTGACATATGTCACGTTCTAACAACATTTTCATCTTACCAAGGTTCTTAACTCACTGACACGTGGCACACATACCATGTGTCCATGTCATCCCTAGTGATTTTAGCAGGACACGTCACTCCTGGAATTCGAGCTTCAAGATATTTCACCTTCACACACCCTATTTCTCTAGAACGTCGAACTCCCGAACAAGCCGATCTTATGACATGTGTCTCTTGCAATGAACGGTTTGGATTAAATCTAGACTTTGGGACTTCAGGAGTTTGTGCATCATCACACTCCATTTTTCCCAAATGTCGTATTTCCGAACAAGATAACTTTCCTACATATGTTCCTTGCTTGGATCGAAGGACAAGAAATACATGAAGTTCTCTCTGTCTTCTCTACACATGACCAAGAGCTGTGACCTCGGCTTAACATTTGGGCGCTTATATCACTTTGCAATATCGCTAGTCATGCTTTAACGAACTATGAATATACACAACCAGGAGTGGTTGCAAGAACTCAACTTCCTCACGCTTTAATTTCTTTCCCAATCTATGCAATGTGAATATGCTCGCCCGTAGTGGGATCGATATACACTGTTGATCTGTTGATCTAGCAAGATCAATGATCGTGAGGGATTGTGAAGTCTCAACTTACTCTCGCTTTAATTTCCTTTGTGATCTTTGCAATCTCTCCCCATCGTCGATATCCCCTCAATTATATTTGACAGTCGTGATTTAATCTTCGCTCGATCTGATGGCTCAACTTCAAGCCTTGCAATTCCAAACCCCCTGGTTACTACAATTTATTTTCTCTGGTATATTTCTCAAATCTCTATACCTTCTGAGCTTCCAAACATGGCATAGGTGATCTCTTGTCACTCTGGAATGTTCTGAAACTCAAATTTTTCCTTCTCAACAACAATTTTCTCTAATCTTTTGATTCCATAACCACTTATATGGCCTCATTCAATCTTAGTGTCGAAAACTGGGCTCTGAACTTCAATCTTGTCCATTTTGACAACAATTCTTTTCTGAAATGTTTTCTTCAACTTCCTCTAACATGGCCAATCCAGGCTTAGTGTTGATACCATGGCTCTGATACCATTTTGTAACATCCCCATCCACCAACAGGTCAGGAAACACCACTTCTTGGACGTTTCACTTAGCTCTAATATCATTTTGTGAATCTATATGCATGCATATCTAACACAATTAAAAATTATAGTGTTTTATTCATTCCACTTACTCATGCCGAAATAATCATTAAAACATACAGAAAATATATGCATACACACGACATATTCTAACCATACACAGATTAAGGCGGAAATAACAGTAAGCCTACACACACAACATAGATGATATATCCAGGCATTACTCATCAAGTTATAGCACATGTACAATTACACAACATACAACTAACAAATATTTGGTACTTATCTGTCAATAAATGACCAACAAACTGCATGTAGACCTTCCATGAACCTCCCATCCTTAGACCACGCTTCTCATCACGCTCAACAGTGGGTCACCCTTGAGCTAGGACTAAACTCCACTGTGAAAGGGGTTCCTAGGCTAGGAAAGGACAACTTTTAGCTTGCACAAATCAACAAGAAGGATTTTCTCCTAGGGCCAGCTCACACTAACAAGCTACAACCTCTCATTCCCCACATGTATGTCCCACCCTAGGAAGTGTTCCCCTTCTCTGCTCAACAGTCCTTCGGTTGCCCCACTTCCCTTTCAAGGCTTCAGCAATAGGTTGGACATGAATTCTCCAATCACTATAGCTTCAGTTGGTCTCCCTCTAGGAAAACACTTCCCCAACAACCTCTCTCACCTGGAGAGAGTTGCTTGCAAGCCT
>CBVK0103327135.1:0-13593 GCA_900067695.1 Picea abies
TGTGTCATTTTCAGATTTTAATTTTAGTTATATATGTTCTTTGTGCCTTGCTATTTAGAGCCATTTATGTCTTGCCAATTGAGCATAAGTAAAAGGGCAATTTGTTAAGTGTTTTGACATCTAAGAAAGAATATAAGGGGCTAATTTTACTGTTGTTATACCACTGTAATAACTGTTGTAAAAGTGCATTTTCAGATCTGATTATTGGCTAATATGTTCTGAGGAGAACCCATAGGAGGATCAAACCCACTCGGTAGCATCATCAGTACATGACATCTACCTAGATATGTGTTATTATCTTCTTCCATACAACCAACAATTCCTTGCCCATGTTATCAGAAATGCCACCCCCAGGCATTGGAAACACGTTTTTGCATTTTGGAAATAGATCATTGTACAAAATGCCTCTCAAACGTGGCTGAAACATTTCAAATATTTGAAATGATGAATTTCTTAACAATGCTAACCCTAATTTCTTACAAATAAGGTTATAAATAGAGGACTTGGGCCTACCTTTATGGTAACTCTCTTTTTGGTTTTATTTCCAATTTTGAAATTCATGAATGATCTAAATTCTCTCACGGGATTATTGGCATATATTTATGTGGTGTATCCTATTTGTGTTGTACCCTGGTTTTCTATTTTTTTTGTATTTCTCTCACGGATTATTGACATTTATATTTGTGGTGTATCGTAGTTGTATTGTACCCTGGTTTTCTATTCTTTTTTTCGTATTTGTTCCTGATATAGTATCCATATCTGTTCTCGTAACCATATCCATGCAACTTAGTTCCTTAGCCATGGATGTTAGTAGTGCTTCCACATCATCTTCTGTCTGACAAAACATTTTTCTTCAAGCCAGGCACTACTAATACATCATTGGCCTTTTTAATGTCTCCATTTACCATTCTGATGGGAATGATACCCTTTACTCTGACTTCGTGAGTGTGGTTGTCTCCTAACAGCATTCTCCTCTCAAATTTCATCTTCTTCATTGAGTTCATAAACCGATTTCTGTTATATATCATTTGCCTTGTCGCTGATTTGTTGATTTACCATGCGTCTTCATTTTTTTCTGCTAGCAATAAGGAAAAAACAGATTACAAGTTCTTCCTCCTTCATGCTTTTGATATTACTTTCTTTTAGCGACATTATTTGCGAGCCTCCTTGGTCTTGATTGCAACTGTATTTTAAACTGTTTCTTCCTACAATCCTTTTCAGAATGTTCCGGATTGCTATAGTAATTACAACCCAAATCAAAAGTTATTCTTTTCATTTCTTGCATCCATTATTGATTGCCTTGTTGGTGTCTTGATTGATTATAAATTTATTATACTTCCCTTCTCTTGCTTGATTAAAGTTTTTCCTTGGTACTTGTTGATTATAGCTTTGACTTTGCCTGTATTGATTAAAGTTTTGCTCTTATCTTTGTTAATCTCTTACTCATGTGATTCCGGCCATTGAAACAATTGTTTGTTCTAAATTTTCATTACTATATAACTGGCGTCTCTGCTCTTTTCGCAACAATATTCCATTTAGCTCCTTGAATGACACTTAAGATATTTTGCTGGATATGGTAAAGCTTGTAACAAACATCTGAAACTTTTGTGCAAGATAATTACATGTAATTGCAATCAATTCTTTCTCCTCTATCTTTCATCCAATTGCAGTTATCTGATTTTTAATGTCCCTAAACTCTAGCAAGTGATTTGTAACTAAATCATTACAGACATCTTCGAGCTCTATAGTTGATTCTTCTAGTTTAATAGACTTGTTTTCTTTGGAGTCTCGTATGATAGCTTTAACATTTCCAATGCCTCATTTAACATGTCTGCATCTAAAATGTGTGAAATTAACTTGTCGGATACCACCATTATTACTATGGGCATATCTTCTTCATCCTTATGAGTGTACTGCTTTTCATGTTTGTTGGTTCTCTCTTTGCCTAATACAATGTTGCACTGTTCCCTTACAGCTAAAATGATTTTAATTGTATACTAACATACTGCATAAATTTTATCTTCCAACTTGTATGAATTGGACAAAATTGTATTTGAAGTGCTTCCAGACATTTTGGGCAGTAAAATAAAGTTAAAAATTAACATAATTAGAAAAGGTCCTTACAACCCAATCACCATGCCATACCACCAAATTTATAATTTTATTAATTTTTCAAGGAGTACATGGTTATTGGGGCTTCTGGAAGCTTCACATTACCTTCCACACTAAGTTGCATGATATGGGGAAATGGGTGCGAGTTTTCAAAAAAGGTATTAGCTAGAAACGTGACCCCAATTTTTTTGAAATGGAGAAACTATATATAATAATAATAATAATAATGTGCTATTCCCCATAGCTAGGAAGGGGAGACATGTGATGTCCCTTCCTGCCATGGCCCATTGGTTAGTAGTGTATTTGCATACAAGCTTTCGTCTGTCTCCGTTTGTATAATGCATATAAGTGGTGGCTCATGCCTTGCAATACCATTCATTCATGGCTCTGCTCTCGGTAGGTGTTTTGCTGTCCCCCATGCATCACTTGGGCCATGGCTGGCTTGCTAATTGTTGGGTGCTCATCGCTTTGTTCACCAAGAACACAGTCAGTGATTTAATGGGATGGTGGGGCAATAAAGACTCTTTTTTGTCCTGTCGAACCAAAGCAAAGCGAACTGTCGGGACTACCTTTTATACAATATTATATGAAATTGCGATAATATTATATTAATTTGATTAATGAAATGATACGAGTTATTCTCCTCTCTATCTTGAAGCAACACTTCTCTTCGAAAGTAAGGGATTGGTCATTGGCCTCACGAAAGGATTTGAGGGGAAGAAATATGAAGAAATATGAGGGTGAGTAAGCGAACTCTCGATCGAGCCCCCACCAAATAAGTAAGGTAAGTGATAACCTTACTTAAGTAGAGCTATGTGTTTGAGCTACGTTAAGTGACTCACTGAAGGTAGGAGGGCAAGGAATGTAGTCACTCAACCAAAGGAATTTATTGCTCACCCGACAGAGGAGGGTGAGGGCCGCCATCGGAAGAAATCAAGTGCTTTCGATAACTAGAGATAGAATAAAATCAAAGCGAAATTACATATATAATTCATGACCAACAACCACTTACTTATTGGCTTGGTGGACGAGTGACAACAAAAATGCATAATTACATATATAATAGCAGCGCAAATATCGACCGATGAAATGTCAAAATTAAGTCCGCCCTTGCTAGAGTGCAAGTCCTTCATGATTGATCGATTGATGGGAATTTGGTGCGATGTGATGCAGGTTCAATGCCTGTTGTGTCAAAAAGAATGCATCAGATGGATGCCTGCACATCGAGAGGGAAGGACAGAGGGTTCACCTGACAACAGAAGGGGAGGACGCTTCCAAAGGTGAAAGGCCATGGGAGATATCTTCCATGATCCATGGATCAAAGATCCTATTTGCCCAGAGTTCGATCGATCTAGCCATGCGCAGGTTGAAGAGAACTCTAATAGGCCTTGAAGGACCGAAGCTTGACCAACCCCAAGGAAACTTTGAGTACATGCTTAATCAATCGTAAAGTCATATGAAGGGTGTGGTCATCTAGAGTCGTGAGGGAAACAACCCAGATCGTATGCTAAGGTCGCTAAGCAATCACTTATTAGAAAAGGAAGTGATCGAGTGATGACAACCATGAGGTGGGCTTGGAAGCAACCATCCTTCGAAGAAAGTGTAATAACTCATTGGTTTAGCTCCATGGCATTGAAAATATATCGGGGCTTAAGTGATTCACTGAAGTGATGAGACCTTGGAAGCATTAAGGAGGCTCTAAAGACCCAAGGAGGGTGAGTAAGTGAGGTGCCAACCAAGTGTCAGTGGCGAGACGTTCTGTCAATCGGGGAAGGGACAACACCTGGAGATATAAGAAGTGAGAATGCTAACATGAGTAACGATGAATCATGTGAAAAACACGATTGCATGTCAGTTTCAAGGCTTTTGCATTCAATCAATCTACGTAGAGTGAATCGGTCCCTAAGGAACCCTCGAAAGTGATTTTGTCCGATGGGTACATGAAAGTGACGAAGTTGCCCCGACTATTGAACCATGCGTGTTTGTTGAAGTGAATTGGATGAGTTCTCTTTTCTCACCAAGCCAATGAAGAGGTTCGCTCACTTTCTCAATTGATAATCGAGCGAGGTGAATCGTTCGAGTGTTGCATGCAATAGCATGTGTAGAGGGGGGCATGTATTGTAGGGTGGGTTCAGGGAAGCCATGCATGATAGATATGACAATGTGAGAAACGATGGAAAAACATTGAGAAAATATCAACCATGGTTGGTCTTAACAAAGTTGCCAACTTAATGAGAGCCGTGACATCAAAATGAGAACTCTAGCCCTTAAAACCCATATTTTTGCATAAAAAATATGAAAATCAACCCCCAAATCAAAAAGTGGTGCTATCGGTAGCACAATTTTTTGTAACCGGGTCAAAATTACAACTTTTTTCAAGCACAACTTTTTTCAAGCATGGGCTTAAAGGATCAAATGGTTGCTCAGAAAATTTTTAAAATCAACCCCCAAATCAAAAAGTGGTGCTACCGGTAGCACCATTTTTTCTAACCGGGTCAAAATTACAACTTTTTTCAAGCATGACCTTAAAACATAAATCTTCACAATTTTTTTAATGAAGACAAAAACACAAAAAAAACTTAATAAAAAGGAGAAAAAAAAAAAACTAAAAATAAATTAACATAAAGAAAAACAAAAAAACTTAAAAACATATATAAAAAAAAGTCCAAATTAAAAAATCTAAAATAAAACTTGAATACAAAATTTTAAAAAAATTAACAAAAAAGACTTTAAAAAACCTAAAAAATAAAAAATTATATAAAAAACCTAAAAAAAAAATTTAAATAAAAAAATTCATAAAAAATAAAAATAAAAATAAAATCTTTATATTATGTATTTACATATGATGATGACGATTAACGTCCACTAAGATCGAATTGGTCTATTAGACCTTAAGAGGGTAAGTGATTACTTGCGATTCTTTAGAATATTGTTTATGTGCTAAAAAAACATAAAGATAAGTTTTCCAAGATCACCATACTTTTGTTGAGTAAAGAGGTTAGGGAGGTTGGTAGTGTGACAAATATTTTGAAAATGAGATCTAATATGGGTATAGGTTGGGTAATCTAAGAGAAAGTGCTTTTCATCTTCAACCTTCTTAGTCTCACAAATGTGACACACTCTTTCATCCCATGGTGTTTTAGGAATTGACCAATGTCCAGTTTCACTATGGAGCTCGTGAGAATTAGAAATGTTTATTTTTTTTCTTTACACTTGACAAAACAAACAAATAATTTTGATCTTTAATTTATGGTTGATTACATCCTTATAATACTTTAATTTTCTTTTTTCCTCTAACTCTTTATCACACCATATTTTTCTCCTTAAATTTTGATTTGACGTTTTTTTAATAGTATTTGTATTATGCAAAATGGTGTCTTCCATGATTTTCCAATAGTTTAGCCAATACCGAACAACTTTATGCCATCTTCGCTTGAGTCGATGGTGGTTATGACTCGATTTTGAAGCAATTTTAGGAAGCCTCTTGTCTTCCATGTTGTTTAGCTTGTTTCCTCCAAGTTGTTGTTGTCATATACGAAGGTATCATAAGTGATCTTATTTGATTTAATAATCATGACCTTAGTCTTATCAATATTAATAATCATTCCCATATTGGAGCAAAAATCTTTGAGGATAATAAACCACCTAAAAAGGGACGGGGGGTGCTATTGGTAGCACCATTTTTAAAAATGGGGTAAAAAACTTGACCCCCCCCAAAA
This sequence comes from Picea abies, assembly GCA_900067695.1. NCBI lineage: Eukaryota > Viridiplantae > Streptophyta > Pinopsida > Pinales > Pinaceae > Picea > Picea abies. Next base: position 5,832 of record CBVK0103327135.1, read on the forward strand.
CGAGAACTCTGTAGAGTTCTTGTTAGGTTGGTAACTATGTTTCTTGTGAAACCGGTTATTTTCTTCCACTTTAGCCGATATGAGTTTACCTGGTACTAGCATCTCTATCGAGGAATTTCCCATCTTAGTAGGAGCTATCAATAACTTAGTAGCCACATTAGCAACGCTTGGGATGATTCTAGGCGCAACGTATTCCCTGTCAACTCGCATCGAAAAAGTCTTGGAGAAGTTAATTAAAATTCAATGAATTGACGACAATGGAGTTATGTTTTTTCTTTGTTCTCTGTCTAGTTACTGAAATGATACGAGTCAATACATGAAGGAAAGAATGAGTGAGTAGCATGTGATAGTCAGGGATGCTAGTTGAGGTAGGTATTGATGAAAGGAATGCCGAAACAAAATCAAAACAAATCAACAAAAAGAAGCCAATGGGGGGAAACGCACTAATAAGACAAAAACCTTCTCAAAATGCTCGACATCAAGGAAGTAATGTAGAAGGAAGTTATCAAGAACAAGGACTTCGTTACTTATTATAAGGAAACCCCTTTTCATGCGGCGGAGGCAAAGTTTCCTTGTCGCCAAATATGGGCAATTCCTTATAATAACGACAAAGCAAACATTTATTTATCATCTAGATGGGGCAATTTTGTATGCGTTTGCCTCGAATGTAAGGTAGTTTTTCGAATAACCTCCTATAATTTATGCTTTAATGACTTTAGGAGGTCGGGGTTGCGGCATATATTGGAAGGGTATGATCCATTCCCTAAACCTTTCCAAGTGCTCGAAGGTCTTGTCCACGGGTTCTGCGTAGAGGATCAACCTTTCAAAGTAGGGTTTTCCTTTCAAGAATGCCCCAAAAGAGACAAAACGTGTTGTTGGGTTTCAAGGAGAGCCATGGATGAAAATCACATTCTGTTTTCTAAACTCATCCAGGAAAATGGTTTTCTCATATTCTGAATCATGACCGAAGAATTTTTTTATGCAACATGCCTTAATTGTGACATTGCGTATAATGTCGAGCCTTTGGATCTAGCTAGTGCTGCTTTTAAGTAAGAATTTGAGAACCCAGGAAGAGAGTATGGTTGTGTCGTTTTAATAAATCTTCTTCACGGGTTCTTAGAAATTTTCCCTTGTCACTTCTTAAATTCATATATGTATCCACCTGAGTTAGGGTTAGGGTGGATGTGTCCTTAATCCCAACTTGCTTAGGAGTTACCGATAGCCAAATCCGAAGAGAAATACTATGGGGAGAAAAGAACTGACAAGACAAAAAAGATGGCGTTTCTAATCTCATTCATATTCTGATGGAGTTGGGGAAAGATGGAGTGATGTAGACATAAACTTTCGCTTCATCTATCTCTTAACTTATGTTCATTTTTCTCTTAAGGCCCCAGAGAGGGATATTCATGCCTATCCATCTATACCTCTTGGGGGGGTAAAGGGAGTGGCAGCGTGCCCTTCCCACCCACTTTTTGGTTCTGAGCGGCTTACTCAATATGGAACCATATGCTTTTTTAAAAATAAAAACCCTCTGCTGAGCTGGAGTGGCCAAATAAGCGAAGGAGCACATTTCATATTCTTTTAGCCACGCTTTAGAGATAAATCATGAAATATTAGCTTGAATTTAAGGAAGGAAGGTTGTACCTTTCCCTCCTTGCCAGTAGAACCTTGCGGAATTTACATTACTTAATCTTATCTTACCTTACGTCTCTTTCCTTCCTTACACGATCTTCTCTTTTAATGCTTGATCGACCATCGAGAGGGAGAGGGGTGAGGGTACGACCCGAGGAAGGAGGGAGGGAAACGTTCAACCATATAATGGGGAGAGGGATAATCTTACCATCTAGCTAGTGATTTGAGGGGAATAAATAAAAGTCATGAGCTCCTTCTAGTTATCGACATGATTCGAGTCAATACGTTATAGAGATTCACCATAGAATCATAGTCTATTAAAAGATCTAAGGAGTTGTGTCTTCTCTTTATGGTATCCTCAAAACCCAGTTATTTAGATTGAAAAAATAACACAAGTGGTTTCATCTCTTATCTCTCTAGTTACTTTTTATATGTAATTACTACATAAATGCACAATTAGATATATAATTCATGACTGGAAGAAATGAATTTGAAGCATTCAAAAGGGAGTTTTATGCTCAAAATAACATCATACTAAAAAACAAGAGTTTGATCTTGGCTCATAATGAATGCTAGCTATATGCTTAACACATGCAAGTTGAACATGGCTTGCTTCCCCATCCATCCACGTGGGGGCAGAAGGGCAAGGTAAAATGTCTCGGGCACAGGCAAGGTGAGGTCACCAACACATGAAGGGGTGTCATAAAGGGTTGGGCACATGAAGGGATGTCATCACTAGTGGTAATGACCTTGCCGATGGTAGTGACCCGTCTCATTAATTGCAGTGTTATAATAGTTGCTTCTCCGCTTCTCCTTTTATCCTTCACTGTAACTAATGACGAAACATAGATCCTACTCAAAGAGGTTCCACCTACTCTTTGGAAGGTCTATTACTAAGGAAGGATGACTATTATGGAGTTGGAAAGGTCAGGTATGCAACATCATCTTTTAAGTGGATAATATGTCTGTTTTCCAAGGGTAATACCTAGGTTTCTACCCTCACTGATTTAGCGCTGAGGACTAAATAGTTGGAATGCAACTTCCATCCAACCACAACAGTTGCCAGATGAGAGGCTATGACCTGGAAAGTTAAGGATATTGAGCCAACCCGACTTAACTCCAATTCTTCTTTCAACCTAACCACTATAGCTACAACATGCAAGATAATGAGCAATACCACAAATTTTTATTAACCATTGTAACCTGAAGCCTCGGGCAATCGGATCTAGGAGTATGTCCTGCTATTTTATAAATATCACATTATATTGGAACTTGAAAGAAAATATTATGGATAAATGAGCATGAACATTTAAATGACGAGTAATGTTCCACCATTGTTTGTATTGGGATTATCATCATTCGTATCACCTTGTGCCTCATTGTCTAGCCTTTACCTCTACCATGATCCTCTAGGGACATCAATCAACATCATCCAATCTTGATGAAACAACCTAATCCAAGCCTTAAAATATGATAGAAAAATATAAACATATTGAATCAATGGCTTTGGTTTGAGTATGTCAATCTAGCGAAAATTGGGTTTATTAAATGGTAGGCTAACATAACAACAATGACAATAAAGGGATAACATCCTCACATTACTCTATCCAAATGAAGCATAGTTCATTACAAGACAATGATAACATGCCACAGGGGCTTCCTAATAAAAAATCAACATATGAAATATAAGTGAACAATAAAGCCTCACATCAAATGAAATTATACCTCCAATCCTTAATAAGGCTCCAATATGATTTACAAATGAAGTCCAAGGGGAGAATTCCTCAATCCCAAAAGTCTCAACAACCATTGCAATGAAGAGAGAGATCCTCTTTTTAGCGTGAGTTTGTTCTCTCATACAATAAAATATCATTATTTGCTAACTAACTCCACTACAAGTAAAAAAAATAAGATAATAATGTAGTTAGATCTCTCCTCAATCCATAGTTTACCATGTCATAACATGTGGACACAACCCTTTCAAGGACAAATCACATTCCTCCAAAAATACGAAAAAAGTTACATTAAAAGTCTCAAAGAGAGGGGTGTATGACTAAAAATGGGCATGAGAACTAGGTGAACATGAAAGATGTCCACATGAAATGCACCCTTCAAGATTGCATGGATGCAAAATATAATAAAATAATTCTCCACATCGAAGGATGTGCTCCAAGGTCCACCTATGAGAACTCATTAAATGCCCCTTCCAAGATGCATGCGAGAATAAAACATATAACAATTCTCTTGGGAGAATGTTCCTTAACAAACACCTTTAAAAATAGCCATTAGGAGAATTTTGAGGTAAAAAAAGGGTCTCAAAACAAAAAAACGTACCATCAAAATCAACTTTATAAGAATCAATCACAATTTAGAAGATGACATCATCCCCTGGGATGACTTGACATTGTTTGAGTTAATGATGATGAGTTGTCACATTTTCAATGGTGGATGGAAACCCATAGTTAACTATGATAATGCTTTGAAAAAAGTACCCATAATGAAAAAGTACGCACAAATTGATTTTGAATATGATATAAATATCCCCATAAAGTGAAGTACTCTTAAAATACATTACTTTTGAATAGATATATTAAACAAGGGTAACAACTGCAAAGCAACTAGTCCCTGCCTTAGTATCATAAAGTTTTGAAGTATATTCGTGTAATAAATTCTTTCAGTCTAATGTCTTGTAAGTTGAAATGTTTTTCCTACAAACCTAGATTATGATAATTGTTTTCAATTTTTTTTAACCTAGATTATGATAATTGTTTTGACACTTTACACTTTATGGTGAAACATAGCATATATATGTATATATACAAAATAAGTTATAAGTTATAACAAGGAAGGTTCGTATGACGCTCATCAAAAACCATTTTCCAACTCAAGCTCTTGATTTCATTTACAAACCAAAACACAATGCCTCTCAATACTATGGTTGCATGTGTGAAGAACATGGTGAGTTGGTGGAAAAAGAACCGCCTTTGGTAGGATACACATAAATTAAATGCAACAAAAGCATGTGTACGAACCATTTCATCTTTAAACAAACAAAATCCAAATGTTGTTCTTTTTCCACAAGAACTGGTGGATTTATACTAATATAAAAAAAGGTGTGGCCTAGACCACAAGATACAAAAAAAAGAGTTCAAAAAAACACAATTCTATCTCTAACATAGCTTTTATCAGCCTGTTGTTTATCTTCCAGCGATCACTTGTCCATATCTTACTACTTACTACTAATTTTGAATATATATATATATATATATATATATATAAAACAAGGGTAACAACTGGAAAGCAACTAGTCCGCCTTAGTATCATAAAGTTTTGAAGTATACTCGTGCAATAAATTCTTTCAGTCTAATGTCTTGTAAGTTGAAATGTTTGTCCTACAAACCTAGATTATGATAATTGTTTTCAATTATTTTTTAACCTAGATTATGATAAATGTTTTGACACTTTACACTTTATGGTGAAACATAACATATATACGTATATATACAAAATAAGTTATAAGTTATAACAAGGAAGGTTCGTATGGCACTCATATCAAAAACCATTTTCCAACTCAATCTCTTGATTTCATTTACAAACCAAAACACAATGCCTCTCAACACTATGGTTGCATGCATGAAGAACATGGTGAGTTGGTGGAAAAAGAACTACCTTTGGTAGGATACACATAAATTAAACGCAACAAAAGCATGTGTATGGACCATTTCATTTTTAAACAAACAAAATCCAAATGGTTTTTTTTTTCACAAGAACTGGTGGATTTATATTAATATAAAAAAAGGCGTGGCCTAGGCCACAAGATACAAAAAAGAGAGTTAAAAAAAACACAATTCCAGCTCTAACATAGCTTTTATCAGCCTGTTGTTTATCTTCCAGCTCGACCTGTCATGGAACACCAGATTCTCTGACAACTTCATGCAACTCTGGCTGTCACACCAAATGTAGGTCACCTCCAGTTTCAGACCAAATAACCGAGACAAGAGCTTCTGAAGCCACACTGCCTCTCTACATAATGCACATGCTGCCACATATTCAGCCTCAATCGTACTAAGTGTTACACATGACTACTTCCTTCTTCTCCACAAAACCATACTGGAGCCTAGACTAAAGTAATATGCAAAAGTACTCTTTCGATCAGCAATATTGTTGGCCCAATCTAAATCTGAATATCCATATAACCCAAACTCATGGTATGTCACATACCTAATACCATAATCCAATGTACCCTTAAGGTACCTCATCACATGTTTTTCTACGATCAAATGAACCTGCATGGGATGCTCCATATACTAACTCAGGGTGTTCACAACAAAACATATATTTGGTCTCATGTTCGTCAAGTACATCAATGAACCCACCATATTCCTGTATAAAGTAACATCCACAGTCTCTGAAGTTCTATATTGCAACAACTTCAAATTTGATACCATAGATGTAGTCATTTCCTTGCAATACAACATCTCGAACCTCTTTAGGATTTCCACTGCATACTCCCCTTGATTCAGAAAGATCTCATCCTATCTTCAACACACCTTGATACCCAAAAAGTAATGCATCATCCCGAGATATTTCATCTCAAACTCAGCGGCCAATTTTCTCTTACACTATGAGATGAGATTTTCCACACCAGTTAGAAACAGGTCATCCACATATAGCAGTAATATTACCAGACCATCATCCACAACCTTAAAGTAAAGGTTAGGATCTGCACTGCTCTTTGTAAATCCTAAGCTCATCAGAAAATTGTCAATACTTCCATACCATGCTTTGGGTGCCTTCTTTAATCCATATAAATCCTTCTTCAATTTGCACACATGTGTCTCCCTGTCATGTACCTTAAAACCCTGTGGTTTCTCCACATATACTTCCTCTTTTGTTTCGCCATTCAAGAAGGTTGTCTTCACATCCATCTGATGCACCTTACATTTCATTATCACAGCCAATGAAAGGATAATTCTAATTGAGGTATATATTGCCACAAGAGAAAATGTCTCCTCATATTCAATTCCCTCCTTCTGAGAGAATCCTCAAGCCACACATATATCCATATACTTTTCAATATTGCCATCAACTACATGTTCTGTCTTGTAGATCCATTTTGAACTTACTACTAATTTTTCCTTCGATCTAGGGACCACATCCCATAAATCATTATTTAGTATGGACTAATATTCCTCCCCCATGGGATCCTTCCATACCCTCTTTTCTGCATCCTCTTCATAAATGAACATTTTTGCATCCATGATATCACACAAACATGCCACATAGCTGGAATATGGTTTCGACTTCTTAATTTATCTGAGATATTTTTGTGGGGCACCATATCTTTCTACATCTCTAATGAGCTCATATTCCCAAGCTGGTCTTCTTTTGCGAGAAGGCATCTCTACTAGCCTTTGAGGTTCTTCCATGTCATTGTCCTCATGGATGAATTCCTTTGGTTCAACTGCTTCTGCCTATGGAACTCTAGTAACTTCATTATCATCCTCGTGAACCTCTTTTACACAGTCCTGTTTTGATTTGTTGAAAGTTGCACTCTCATCGAAGGTGACATCTTGGCTAATCTCAAATTTCTGGTGATCGGGAATATATATCATGTATACCTTCAATGTGTCACTATAACCAACAAATATGCTAGTCTTTCCATATGGATCCAATTTTGTCCTCTTTTCCTTGGAGACATGCACAAATACAGTGCAGCCAAATATCCTTAGATGGTTGACTTTCATCTTCTCATCTGAAAACATCTCCTCTGGTGTCTTGTTTTCAAGTTCTTTGTGGGGACTTATGTTTTGCATGTACACTGTAGTGTTTGTTTATTCTTCCTACATATGCATAGGTAGATCTTGATCATAGATCATAGCCTTCATTGCTTCCATGATCCTCTGAATCTTCCTTTCTACTAATCCATTCTGCTGAGGATTGTAGGGAGTAGAAAGCTCCCTCTTAATCCTATCTTCCTTGCAAATATTCTATGAATTCCTTTGAAGTGAATTCTCCTCCATTATCTGATCACGAGGTCTTTATCTTCCACTCTATCAAGTTTTCTATCAGTGCCTTGCATTGTTTTAATTTTCCAAACACTTCATTATTTTCCTTCAACAAATAGATC
>CBVK0103327150.1:0-13675 GCA_900067695.1 Picea abies
GCTCTTCCGATCTCACCCAACACTGAAGCTGGAAGTTCATCCTCCATGGGGCTGGAAAAAGCTGACAAAGCTATGCCATGGAAGAGAGGCATTGGCACCAATCTCTCACCGCTCCAGACGAGAAGCTCCAGAAAACAAAAGGAACTCCAGATCTCCCATCAAAATGCTACAGATATCTCGCTACCGGATGGAAAGGCCCTTAGAGCATTGAAGGCCTTGGCTCGATCAAAATAATGATAGTGCTATCCCTGAATATTCGAGGGATTGGAGGCACCCTCAAGGCTGCCTCCTTCAGAAGACTCCTGGAGCAGACAAAGCCAGACATCATCTTCTTACAAGAAACGCTTACGGAGGCACAAAAATCCATGGATTTTGTGTTTCATTATCGTCCTTCTTGGTTTTCAGTGGCCATTAGTTCTGTCGGTAATTCTGGAGGTTTACTCGTGGCTTGGGAGCCAAGTACCTTTGATCTGATTCCATACTTGATTACTGGAGGCATCCTTTGTATGGGGCATTGTCTTGCTACTTCCCAGAATTTAGCCTTTTTGAATATCTATGGCCCCTGCTTGGATCGAAAAAGATTCTGGACACAACTGGATGACAGCGGAATTCTTTCCATCCCATCGCTCATTGTTGGAGGAGACCTCAATATCATCCTATCTTCCACTGAGAATTGGGGAGGCAACTTTGTTCCGGGGGCTACCGAAGATCTCTACAGGAGTATTTTTGCTAACAATAAGCTCACTGATATTCTACCAACTCGGATCGTCCCCACATGGAGGAATGGCCGATCTGGTCTGGAAGCCATTGCAATAAGGTTAGACAGATTTCTTGTTGCTGAAGAGTTTTTGTCCTCTACTGTTTTACCGGCTTCGAGTGTTGAACTCCCTTTTTTCTCCGATCACGCTCCCATACTATTGCACTTGAGGCCACCAGACCGAAGCTGCTCAGCCCCATTCAAATTCAACCACAATTGGGCCTTGGAGGAGGACTACAATCGACTGGTTACTACTGTTTGGAACGATCCCTGCTTCAACACGGAAGTCAACGCACAGCGACGGCTAAATTGGAAGTTAAAAGTTTTAAAAGATCACACCAGATCGTCGTATCATAAAAAAAAGAAGGAGGAACAGGTCCGCCTCAACTCGCTGGAGCATGGAATTACACAAGCTATCCATAAATCAACCATAACAGCCTTATCTACAGAGGAAGCAATCGAACTGAAATCGCTTGAGTCAAACAGGAAATCGATTCTATGTGCACAAGAAAACGCTTGGCGGCTCAAAAGCAGAGCCACATGGCTTAAATGTGGCGATTCCAATTCTAAATATTTTCATCAGGTAGCGTCCTATAATAGAATTAAAAAGAGCATTTGGTCCATTAATAATGAAGGGGGGGACGTCTTTCGTGGTCAGGAGGAGATAAAGACTGAAGCGGTCAGATACTTTAAAGACCTATATAGCACACAGAGCAGTATCAACCTCCAGGAGAAGTGTCATACTGCCAGCCTGTACGCCTCGGTTGTATCAGAAGAGGAAGCAGACACCCTTTTTGCCCCTGTTACCCTGACAGATATAGAACACATCCTCCATAAATTTAAAAAGGACAGGAGTCCTGGCCCTGACGGCTGGACATCTGAATTCTTCTTACATTTCTTCAACCTGGTGGGAGAGGATTTACTACAGATGGTTGAAGATTCTCGTTTAACTGGCAAGGTTATCGGGAGCCACAACTCCACCTTCTTGGTACTAATCCCGAAACAGCAACACACTATTGCCTTCAGTGACTACCGGCCAATTTCACTCTGCAATTTAGTATATAAGGTTATTGCCAAAGTGATCTCTAATAGAATTAAACCCTTTCTTCAAAGGTGTATCTCTGTAGAGCAGTTGGGGTTCCTCAAAGGCCGAAGGATCCAAGACGCCATTGCCACCGCCCATGAGTGCATTCACTCCATCAAGCATAAGAATTTAAAAGCCCTTGTGTTGAAGTTAGATATCCAAAAAGCCTTCGATAATATCGACTGGGAGTATCTAAGATTAATTCTGTTTTCCGTGGGGTTTGGAGAAAAGTTTAGCAATTGGATTCTCTCTTGTGTTACTAATGCCAACTTCGCGGTTTTAATCAATGGAGATCCATCTTCCTTCTTCAAGAGTGAAAGGGGTCTCCGTCAGGGGTGCCCTCTTTCCCCCTATCTTTTTATTCTGATCATGGAAGGACTGAGCATCCTTCTCGCTAAAAAAGTTGTTGAGCACCATCTTTCGGGTTTAAAGTTCACCACTTGTTTTAATCTAATCCATATTATGTTTTGTGATGATGTGCTAATCTTTTTGAAAGCTGAACAGGAAGAATGACTAGTATTAAAGGAAACTTTAAAGCTCTTCTGTCAAGCATCAGGTCTGTCCCTTAACTTCAATAAGTCAACTGTCCACTATTGGGCTATTACAGAAACAGAGTTACAACACCTGAAAGGAATCATCCCTCTTCCTTTCTTCAAACTAAATGAAGGTTTTACCTATCTTGGTTTCCATCTCAAACTGGGATCCTCAACACCAGGCGACTGGCAATGGTTAGTGGCACTTTTCGAAAAAAAAATCAGTTTCTGGTGTAATAAATGGTTGTCTATTGGGGGTCGTTTTATTCTGGTCAAGTCAGTTTTAGAAGGTCTTGCAGTCTACTGGATGTCACTGGAGCGGATACCAACAAAGATTATTTTGACCCTTCGGAGACACATCTTCAATTTCCTTTGGAATGATCAGGTTGGTAAGCGTCGTTTTCACCTTTGCAGTTGGCAAGAGCTGTCCAAACCTCGAAAGACTGGGGGATGGGGGCTAAAAATTCTCCCCACCTTCAATCAAGCGCTTTTGGCCAGCTCCTATTGGAGAGCACTCACTCACTCTAGCATTTGGAGCCGTCTGATTAAAGCGAAGTATTTGGGACCCCTCTCCCTTCTTGACTGGATCACAAAGCTGACACACATATAGCATTGGTATTCTCCCTTCTGGAAAGGATTGATCGCGTCCTCACAGGTAATTCTTCACTGGTTACGGTGGAAACCAGGGAAGGGGACGGACATACTTATTGGCCGAGATTTCATCCTTGGTCTGGGAGATCAATCGATCCTCTCACCTCTGTTGTGCGCACGACTAGAGGAGCTGAATTACACTTCTCTGGCGCAAGTTAAATTACAGACTGGTGCATTATCCCTTCTGGATGACTGGTTGGACAGTGGCGCCCTGTCTCTGGATGGTTCGCTGGCCATAGAGTGGAGCCGTTACACATCAGCCCTCAAAGGTGCCGGGATTTCGCTCACCGACAATCCTGATACTTTGCTTTGCGACCTGGGGAGGTAGCACGTTCCCGGCTTGCTTAGCTGACTGGCTTGTGCAAAAAACAGCCCCACCGAGCTTAGCTGTATACACCTGCTGGCAGATTTGGAAAGAGAGGAATCTAGCGACCTTTGAAGGTCATCCTCCCTCTACTCGGGTGGTTATTCAAAGAGTTTTGGCTACCTTCCATTGGCTCTCCCCATCGATCAAATTTATGGCTTCAAAGACTTGTGAAATCACTTTAACAGAAGGTTATACACTGGTGTGTTTCGATGGAGCAGCTGCATCCTCTGGCCTAAACTGTGGGGCTGGCGGACTGTTCAAAACACATCCAAAAAGAACTACAAGTTGGTTTTTAAACTGTGGGAAGGGCACAAATTCAAAAGCAGAGCTTTTGGGATTGTGGGCTTCCCTTGCCCTCGCTTCCATTTGGTCACTGGATCACCTACTCATCCTCGGGGACTCCAGATTAGTCATAGAGTGGATCAATAACAAGTGCATTTTCCACGCGGTCCATATTGAGAGCTGGTTGGATAGAACACGTTTGCTCTCGAAGCAATTCATGGATGTGAAGTACAACCATATCTCCAGATTGCATAACAAGGAGGCAGATGCTCTTTCTAAAAGAGCTCTCAGTGGTGTGGTGGGCCACCTATCGATTTTCCATACAGAGAATGGGATCGATAGTCCCATTACCTTATTAAACCTGTTTGAATGAGCGCACAGTACTGGGATTGGTTTCATTTGATGAAGCCTGTCTGAACTCTCCGGGGGTTTTTTGCATTCAATTCCATTTACAGACTTCTTAATCCCCTGTTGGATCGTCTACTAGCATTGGGATTTTCATCTCTGCTTGGATGGAGGGCGCTAATTGGCGTTGGGGCTTCCACACTGCAAGTTTAGAGGCAGGATTGTGATCTGATCCGCACCTATCACCGATCACACTATCTGTATTCGCTGGTCAAACACATAGCACACATTGATATTACCTGGTCGGTCCTCCTCTGTTTTCATCGGCGACAGCTTGTCTCAGACAGCAACGCGATCTCTCTCTGTAGCTCGGTCAATGATGGAATTGGCTTGACTGTAATCCTGTTCTACATCTCTTCAGAACCTGTCATGTAAATGATTATATATCAATATACATCGAGTAATTTTTTCTTGGAAAAATTTCTATATTTGTTTGTTATTTGATATTAAAAAGGACAATGGGGAAGTTCTATTTTTAGTTTCTATTGGATATTAAAAATGACGCATCTCATAAAGTTCTATTTTTAGTTACTTTAAATATTAAAAGGTACACATGTGGGTCAGATAAAAGCGAGGAAGATGTGGGCCAGATAAAAGAGAGGAAGTTTTATTTTTAGATATTAAAAGATACACATCTGGGCCAGAGTTATATTTACATTTGTGACATAATTTGATCTAAAAACGGAGTATGTTAATTAGGAAATTATATTTACATTTTTGACATAATTTGAGAAAAACAAAGGAGAAGCAAAGGAGCAGGTTAATTCCGGAGCAGGTTTTCCTTCTAGTGTTTTTTATTGCAGTTTTTTTTTGCTGTGCGGTTTTAAATTTAAATTTATGGCCAATCCAGAACTTTGATCGATTTTCTGAACATCTAAGTTGATTTAAAATGGGTCAAAACTCTTAGAATAAAATTTTGAAATGCATGAAACTTTGATCGTAAGAAACTCAAAACTACCCCTAAAATCTGGCCAGATTAAAATTCATTTTTGTTTACCTGAAAAACGCATCTATTTGCTCCAGAATTAACCTACTCCCTTGAAAAAACAATGATTCCTTCCGTTTGAGAAGACTCTACCCTGTTAACGAAATTCAAACATCAATTTATTTATTAATATACGTCAACACCACCAAGCCAGTTAACGAATGAAGGCTTTGCAGGTATTTATAATTCTTCTCTCACTTCTCTCACCATACCCAGGATCCCAATGCTCAATTATAATTCTCCATTCCTGCTGAACTACAACAGTTTTTTTTGACTCGGCTATGCATTCTGGGTAACGGTATTTGGGAATCTAGATTGGAATATACTTAGCTTATACATAAATTAAAACTGGGTATTACCACATCTGATAAATTAAAACTGGGTATTACAACAATTTTTTCTATTCAATTATAATTCTTCATTCCGGCTGAACTACATAAATTAAAACTGGGCATTACCACATCTCACAATTAGAAAAATAACAGGATATAACAATATGTAGAATTTATATAACCAGATTCTAATTATTATCAATCAACAACCCGGCATTACAGTCATTGTTGCCTCCTATATGTGAAATCTGAGGTATCTGGCAACTTTTGGGTGATGTAACGGGATTCGGATATCCGTGCAACTTAAATTAGAAATAGAACTCTATTTTGTCCTCTGCAAATGCTTCATAAATAAATCTCCATGAAAGTTGAAACCGATCTGTATATGTAGGAATATTATAACTAATGAAACCATTTAGATAACTGTAATTGGATGATATGCATTATTTATCAGGAATTCTTCCTCAACTGCATAGATTCTGCTTGATTGAAGATGAACTTGATGAGATGAACAGTAATTGGGTACTCACTCCTGCAGAATTTTCCTTGCAGATGGCTGTCAAGAAGGAGCAACAACATCATTAAGTTGAATGCCTGAGATGGACATCTGCCAACAAAGCCCTGACATCCGCACATGACAGAGCAAGCAAACATTAAAAATTTAAACACACCACAAAGCAACCAAACCTTAAAAAAATACACACACCACAGAGCAACCAAACCTTAAAAAAATATACACACCAAGCGAATGCTGAAGACAAAACAAACGCCCAGGTAGCAACCATTATAATTTTTTTTTATCAAATATCTGGGCATTTTTGAAAGCTCCTGTAAGCGTAGTCTGTATCAGCCACGATAAATCTAATTTAACGGCACAGATGACAGAAGTCCCAAACAACTAAGATTCTTTGACTTTTTTCAGGGAGATACTATATGTGTGGGATTCTAGATTAAAAGTGATTTTCTATCAATCTATTTTTAAATTAAGGAAATTATAACAGAGCCTACATCTAACAATCAAAACCAGAATGGATGAAAACACACTATATTGAATACAGACGGGAAGCCCATAATGGAGATTTTTCGGTCAGTTGGAAATATCTGGGCATTTTTGAAGGCCACCCACTCTTCTCCTGTAGACATAGTCTGTATCAGCCATGATAAATCTAATTTAACTGCACAGACGACAGAAGTCCCAAACAACTAAAGGAAAAGATTCTTTGACTTGTTTCAGGGAGATACTATATGTGTGGGATTCTAGATTAAAAGTGATTTTCTATCAATCTATTTTTAAATTAAGGAAATTATAACTCTAAAATCTTACATCTAACAATCAAAACCAGAATGGATGAAAACACATTATATTGAATACAATCAAAACCAGAATGGATGAAAACACATTATATTGAATACAGATGGGAAGCCCATAACGGAGATTTGTCGATCACTTGGAAATATCTGGGCATTTTTGAAGGCCACCCACTCTTCTCCCACGACAAATCTAATTTAACGACACAGACGACAGAAGTCCCAAACAACTAAAGGAGAAGATTCTTTGACTTGTTTCAGGGAGATACTATATGTGTGGGATTCTAGATTAAAAGTGATTTAAACAAAAGTAATAATCAAAACCAGAATGGATGAAAACAAAAGTTCTAGTTTAACAGAGAAGAGTGCCACGGATGAAAACAACAAAAATTCTAGTTTAACGGAGAAGAGCACCAAATTGGAAAGGAAAAAGGTTAAAAAACCCTAAGCCAGAAAGAACAACTTTGTTTACCTGTTGGTGATGATGGAGCATCCTACCATTTTCGATTCTCTTTGTCTGAATTCTCAACCGATGAGCACTTGCAATTGCTGTTATCGAGCCGGCCAAGCCATGCCCAATACATTAATTCCTTCTTCCTGCAATTACAAATTAATATTAGAAATTCACAAACCAGAAATCAAATTTTATTGGAAAAATTGATTTGCTAAATGTATCAAATAAAATCGAATAAATTGACAGCTAAAATGATCTCAGAGGGCCTCACTCTCAGATAATTTTAGCTTCCAAAAAATTTTGATGTGAGCTGCTAGACGAAAACAGAGCAATCATGCTCTACATCAAAATATAATACTTCTTGGCTACCAACAATGCAACTAGGAGAAGCAAATGCCAGATAGTGTCCTTGAAATATTTTTATGATAGATGCATATCTCTAATTGGACATCAAAATATAATACTTCTTGGCTACCAGCAATGCAACTAGGAGAAGCAAATACCAGATAGTGTCCATGAAATATTTTTATGATAGATGCATATCTTTAATTGGACATCATGTAGAAGATATCCACCAGGAAAAACAAAACAACTATGCTTTGGACAACAAACATCTCAGTTTTTTGTTCTGAAATGGGTAGAACCAGGGAGCTTCGAGAGGAGGGATGGATATAGAAACAATGCAGAAAATGATTACGACTGAGAGAATAGTGGTTGGGGCCATTTATACTCCCATAGTGGAATAGGGAATAGTGGCTGGGGATATTATTTCTACAGGTTAATCTCAAGCACGCAGTAGTAATGGAAATTTCTCTGGCTCGGATTCATAGAATCAATAACAAAATTTACCATCATAATAGAGGCCTCAAAAAGAAGTCAAATTAATCGTAACACACAACATCTGTTAAACACCTTCATACTCAGCAAATTGAATAGCAAGAACGCTAGGAGCAGCTTTGCAGTTTGAATAACTTACATGATTGGGCAAGAACCAAACATGGTGACTGGAAGGTCTTTAAAAGAAAGCATGTGATAATGATAATGCAAGATAGCTTCGATCATATACTGTCGATCGAACTCACATATTTTTTCTTTGCATCCAAATGTTTCTCTGTCAGTTTCGTCCCTCGATGATCAAACACTCTCACAGGCATCAGAAAATACAAAATTACAGAACATACTCAAACAAATAGACACACACAATTGTAGAACATCCACAAACAAACACACACCACACACATAGAAGTACAATATACACAGAAAGGCATACACAGAGCGCTCCATGGGACAAACATACACAGAGAGTGCCTGCCATGGGATCTCCATCGAAATGAAAGAACATACAGAAATGAGTGATTGAGAAGAACGCATTTGCTTTATGCACAAACTGCTTGATCGGTTCTGTTGCATCTTGGCCATTCAACCAAGTTTGTTAGAATCTGACGACATAAATTTCAGTTGCGATGCTTTTTTATTTTGTGAAATTGACCGCTTCAGAGAAATTCAAAATTCTGTTGAAATGCTTTTTGTTTTTGTGAGAATGATGCTTTTGGCTTTTGTGAGACTGATGGCACAACAACATAGACATTGCAGGTTGCCGTAGAACATAGTTCAGTTATGAGAGATGTATGAGGAAGGGTCATTTTTATTGTTTTACTAAATTTAGTGTTGTGATTTTCAACTTTCAATAAATTTTGACCAAAATATCATTATAGTAAATTATGTTTTAAAATTAATATGACAAGTGAAAATTATAATGTTTTAAAATTAATATGACAACCAAAACATCATTATAGTAAATTATGTTTTAAAATTAATATGACAAGTCAAAAATATAATGTTTTAAAATTATTATAGTCAATTATATTTTAAAATTAATATGATTAGTGAAAATTATAATGTTTTAAAATTATTATAGTAAATTATGTTTTAAAATTAATATTACAAGTGAAAATTATAATGTTTTAAAATTAATATAACAAGTGAAAATTATAATATTTTGAGATATCTTTTCATTATTATTATTTGTTTTTTAAATTGTAAGCTACTACCAACTTAACTTATTGTGAACATTAGAATAGATGACTTTCCACACTCCCTCATCTCCTCTAGGAGACATTCTTACCATACATACATTATTACAAGTAATTCATAATATATTTTGATCTTTAACTTAGATCTAGTTATATTAGATTGAGTTATATTTCATTTATAATTGTTTAAATCTAATGTAGCGTTAAGTTTATAATTTATTGTAAATATAATTTATTATATCTAAACAATTAAATTTATTAAATATAATTTATTATATCTAAACAATTAAATTTATTAAATATATCTAAACAATTAAATTTATTGTAAATGATTCATGAATTAAATGACTACAAGTATTATTGGTGAATTAAATGGTAATCATTAATATTGTTATTTTTAAAAATATATATTTTTGGAAAATTTAAGAGTAAATACTTTCAATTAAAAGATGTGATTTCAAATTAATTATAATTACTATTCATTAATCATCATTATTATTGTCACAACCCTAAATGATACCTTATTAGATCATGTAATCATTCAGCTCTCGAGGGCGTGCGACATCACGACAGTTCTTATTTGGTTACTTGGCATACCAAAATACTTCATTCGGACTACGTCTCTTCACGTAGAGTATACCCATACTTTGTTCTAGGCTAGCGACGAGTCACACTCCTACTCTAGTGCAACTCTTGCTTACTTAGACAATCATTAACACAGTTTAACACTTAGTCTTATTTAAGCATGAATCCATGAGCATAAGAATCCAAGAAAACAACTGCAGAACAAAACAAACACAAACACATAAATAGTGTGAGCGACACAAACCATGCCTAACATCCGTCTAAGTCTTTGTTATTGCAAAACAGTTACAATATGAGAAATATTGGCTCGATTTACAAATACAACAAAGTCACACTACTCCCCTCACCTCACCACGATACTCAAGAAAATATTTGTCAGACCAAGAATCGTTGTTGTAACCATCTCCGCAACCACCTGTGGTGCACTTTAGACGTGCCCACAACCGCAGACTTTTTGTCCCTTCGTTTTCGCATAATTTCACCAAGCTAACATAGATTTTGGTTCTGCATCACACATGCCTCCACAGACCTGAGCATTTTTAGACTTCCCCAAAACCTCCCAAAAATTTCAACTCTTGGCTACTTATCTTCCATATTGGCAACTCCACCTCAGTTCATTGCCTCATACTTTCTCTCCAAATCTCTTGCCAAAATTCTCTATGTCCTCTAAAATTCTCTATGTCCTCTTTTGGTTGTGTGCCCTTGATTTTATATGGACTCCAAGAGTCACTTGTGTGAACATCACATCTCTTTGGTTCATCGTGCCCCTTTGCAAATACACTCAACTGAATGACTCACCCTTTTGTTGACCTAATGTGCCCATCTAAGCCTGTGCGCTCATCAATCATTCATCTCTTCGACATATGCATCCCGTCGTTGGGCACACACCCCTTGCCTTGTGCTCTCTTCTTGTGTCGATCGTCGTGACTCCTCGTGGATGTGTCAATGAGGTCATCCAACCTCTTTGGTGCACACATGTTGCCGAGGGAAGATGAATCCACTCCTTGAGCATGTTCCCAAGTTGCCCCACCCTTGCCTAAACACAACCCAATTATTCGTCAATCATTCTAAGGAAAGTAAGGTGTGTGCCCCCTTGGTGTTGCATGTCACCATTGTGCGCCCAAGGTGCCCTTGCTCACACCCAAACATCCTCATTCACCCAATCGATCGCTTCCTTCCTTGTGCTCTTCACCCATTCCATCGTCGAATCTTCTGAAGGAGCATACGTGCTCGATGGGAATCATAGGAGACCCTACATCCTCCCCCACTCCAAGTTTTTGTCATCCCCAACAACATCTCTTGATCTCTATGGTGTATTTTCCCCATCTTCGGATCTCATCACCTCTCAAGGATTGTTGTCCCATCAACTATTGTCATCAAGGAAACTTTCCTTAGGAAGTTCTTCAAAGTTTTCCCAAGTGTTGGATTCTCTTGAACCATGATGGCTTCGATACTTCGACTCTGTTGTTTGTGTGTCATGTAAATTGGATCCTCTCAAGTTTAAAATTGGTTGGGTGATCAATCCAACTATTGCGTCCAGTGCTAAAGAATTCATGTCTCAACATCCAACAAACCTTTTTTTGTCTATCTCATCGTCATCCTGTCCAACTCCTCTTGGTCTTGTTGAGTCGCCCACTACAGTCTCAACCTATTCTTCTCACTTAGTCGAACCCCTTCGGATCTAGACAAGGTCTTTCCCCTTGCATCAGTTCAGCAAGTCACATATTCACATAGAGCATACATGTACTTCATTCTAGGTTACCGACCAGCCTAGACGAAGTATTCTTTGTGGTGCCAAGAAACCAAGTGAGAAACATCATTGTGTCGGACGACCTCAAGAGGTGCATGATCGCAAGGCACATTGCCAAGAAACCAAGTGAGAAACATCATTGTGTCGGACGACCTCAAGAGGTGCATGATCGCAAGGCACATTGCGGGGACATGACAATTATCATATTAAAATTATGTATATATATATATCATAAATACTGTGAAATTTTTTTATTAATAAAAAAAGTGTATTTGAAGCTCACAATGGATGAGTATAAAGGAGGTTGCTCGCTAATTAAAGGAGCTTCAAAAGGCCCATTGACTTATTCTGATTTAACCAATTGTCATTGGCTTAAAAAATATAGATATCCAAAGGAAATTTATGAAACAACTGAACCTAGGTAAGCAAATACATCTAGGACTCATGCTGGGCACATCAGGCCCAACATGAGTCCTTTTGCATCTTCAGTCCTTCTGGTACTGAAGACGGATGACACGTTATAGATGTGCATTGATTACATAGTGGTCAGCAATAAAACAATCAAGAATCGATACCCCATTCCACGCATAGATGATCTGATGGATGACTTACATGGGGTAGTCTTCTTCACTAAGATTGATCTAGGCTCAGGATACCATCAAATCAATATCAGGGAGCAAGACATTGAGAAGACAACATTTTGTTGCCATTTTAGACACTTTGAGTTCTTGGTCATCTCGTTTGGATTGACCAACGCACCAACCACTTTCCAGTCTTACATGACTCACATGTTTAGAGGGTAGTTGAGGAAGTACCTTCTGGTATTATTCGATGATATATTGATCTACAACAAGACATGGGATGAGCATCTAGCACATTTGGGGGAGGTCTTGGATATTATGTAGGCACAATCACTATATGCCAAGGAATCCAAATGTGAATTTGGCATGAGAGAACTACTGTACTTGGGGCATATCATCAGTGAGTAGGGAGTACAGGTTCATCAGGAAAATATTAGGGCCATTTTTTATGGGCCAACGCCGCAGAACCTCACAGAACTGAAAGGATTCTTTGGGTTATGCAGTTACTACAGGTGATTGGTCTAGGTCTTTTCATAGTTGGGACTTGGGAGCACCACTGAAAGACTTGACCAAGAAGGGTGCTTTTCACTGGATAGAGGAGTCACAACAGACATTCGACAAAATGAAGGAGGTTATGAGCACATGCCCTGTCCTAGCCCTTCCGAACATCTCGCAATTGTTTGTCTTAGAGTGCGACGCATCAGAGGTGGGCATTGGAGCAGTTTTGATACAAGGGGGCCAACCCATTGGGTTCATAAAATACATTATTAGCTATGCTGAAACCAAGTAACCTCAAGTTCCCATTAGGAATTTATTAGAAAAATTGATGTTTTAATCCATATTACCCCTCAAAATGCATGGCATTTTGAGATATTTTTTCCAGCAGTACATATCTAATGATTGACTTTGGTTGAAGGAGCATGATAGATTACTTTTTCAGAACTACCCAAGGTCACTTTCAACATAATCTATGCATACAAATTTGAGGGATCAAGCCTGGAGGACTGTTTGCAGTGGTACTTTCAGACCTATCATCATCTGTCGAAGCCTTTTTTCTCAGAGAAAGAAGGTTACCTTGGTGTTTTTGATGTTAGAAACATTGAAATTGTGAAGTTGGGATTTGTTATACCTGTTCGCATATCTGAGATAAATCTCCTAGAGGATTGACAAATTTAAAGTGGTATCTTTGAGATGAATGGATGCTAAAAGTCTTGGAGGATCAATGCTTATTTACAAACAGTATAATCTGGGTGATGGGCAAAGAAAAGCATATGATCCAGATATGCATCCTTCTTTTCAAGAAGGGAATTTCTGTTTATAAAAGTCGTAACATCCCGCTCTGGCGCACTAAGAAAACTTATTCTTTGAGGACACTTGCTCGCAAGTGATCTGGACTTTTATGATATTAAAACATATATCCTTGATTATGATGCGTTATGATAGATGACATGATGTTCTACTGCTTTGACATAGACAGGTGCTATTGACTCGATTTTACTGAGTGTGCAGGTTTTTTGGACCTTGAGGATGCTGAGGCATCGATGGAAACCCTTGGACTCCGGATTGAG
>CBVK0103327194.1:0-13859 GCA_900067695.1 Picea abies
CATTTGTGATAGCTTGGAAGGGAGATTGAAGGCTACCATAGTCATCTTCAACCACATTGGAGAGCTAAAGAGGTAGGCTCTTGGTGCCCATTTTTCTTTCTTGTTTTGTTTTTTTTTAAAATGCATGTGTTGTAAACTAGTTTCTTCTCCTACTCTTTCCCATTTCTCCTCCATCATTCTATGGCAGGTAGCAACTTATTATCAAGGGCCAAGGTTCAACATTCATGATGTTGATGTCAATGTGGTGTGCCTTTTTGGTTCCATTTTTTATTATAATGATGGTGGTGGGAGGTTCACGTAGGCCTAGGCCTACCCATGATAGTGATGAAGAAATAGAAATGGACAGCACATACCAAGGAGAGGAGGAAGGAATGGAAGGGGATGGAGACAATGAACATGACAGTGATGGTCAGGATCTCCAAAAATCCAAAGACAAGCACACACCTCTGTGGAAGTATGTCACTAAGCTTACTGGAGGGAAAGGGGGTGGAACAGGGAAATTTATATGCCACCATTGTAATACAGAATACACAGGTTCCTATACCCGTGTGAGAAAGCATCTATGTGGGCCTATGTACTGGGATGAAGGTAAGAATATAGGAATCAAAACCTGTGTGAGTATCGATTCCAAAAATAGACTTAAATACCAAAGGGAAGAGGAGGTAGCACAAAACCAAACCAAAAGACCAAGGGGTGAACCTGAGAATGCAGGCAGAATGTTCGGTGGTCGAAACACATCCTCCCATGCTAGTGCATTCTCGCCTTCGTCTTCACCTAAAACACTATCAGAATTCCTTGACCAAGGTTGTAGAGATGATGTGGATGCAAAAGTTTACAGGTTTCTATATGCATGCGGTATACCATTCAATGTTCTTCGCTCACCATATTGGCATGAAATGGTCCAAGCCATCAATGGTGCCTCTCAAGGTTATAGGAGCCCTGGGTATGACAAAGCTAGAACCGTGGGACTTGACAGGGAAAGAGCCAAAATCCAAGGTGCTCTAGGAAACTTTACAAAAGAGTGGAACCGACATGGGGTATCAATTGTCTCTGATGGTTGGACAAATGTGAAAGGCAAGCCATTGATAAATATTCTTGCTGTGTCTAAGAGTGGTGCGATCTTCCTTTCAGCCCATGACTACTCAGATCGCTACAAAACAGGGATTAATATTGCAGATGCCTTGCTTAAAACCATTCAAGAGATTGGGCCCTACAATGTCATTCAAGTCATCACTGATAATGCTGCTAATTGTAAGGCAGCAGGAGCAATCATTGAAGATAGGTACCCCAATATATTTTGGTCGGGGTGTTTGGTTCACACAATGAACCTTTTGATGCATGATATCATTAAAAGTTCTTCGCTCACCATATTGGCATGAAATGGTCCAAGCCATCAATGGTGCTTCTAAAGGTTATAGGAGCCCCAGGTATGACAAAGCTAGAACCTTGGGACTTGACAGGGAAAGAGCCAAATCCAAGGTGCTCTAGGAAAATTTACAAATGATTGGAACCTACATGGGGTATCAATGGTATCTGATGGTTGGGCAAATGTGAAAGGCAAGCCATTGATAAATATTCTTGGTGTGTCTGCTAGTGGTGCGATTTTCCTTTCATCCCATGACTACTCAGATCGCTACAAAACATGTATTAATATTGCAAATGCCTTGCTTAAAACCATTCAAGAGATTGGGCCCTACAATGTCATTCAAGTCATCACTGATAATGCTGCTAATTGTAAGGAAGCATGAGCAATCATTGAAGATAGGTACTCCGATATATTTTGGTCGAGGTGTTTGGTTCACACAATGAACCTTTTGATGCATGATATCATTAAAATGAAGGACCATGATTATAGATGGATTGGTGCTTTGTACAAGAGAGGGAAGAAGATGATAAGATTTATTACCAATCATAGCGTGGTCCACTACATTTTTTGCAATCACTCCAAGTTGGAGTTACTAAAGATTGCAAAGACCATATTTGCTAGCTATTATCTCACCTTTAGGCACCTGTTGAAGGTAAGAGAGGCATTGGCTAGTATGGCCTCGCGTGAGTCATGGCAGGATCTAAAAGACAGGGCTACATCCGTATCTGAGAGAAGCGACTTTCAGGAGGTGGAGGACACAGTTCTTGATGGCCATTTTTGGCAACAGGTTTAGTATATTCTACAGTTCACCAAACCCATTTACAGTATGATTCGGTTTGCAGATACAGATCGACCGATGATTGGAGAGGTGTATGAGCAGATGGACAACATGCTAGGCCAAATCAAAGACCTTGTTCAACTGAGGGATGCGATCTTGTATGATCATATCCATAAACTTGTGGTTAAAAGGTGGGATAATTTGAATGTTCCACTCCATGCCCTGGCATATGTCCTTACCCCAAAATATTATTCTTCATCTTGGTTGGCCGAACCAACACCTGGGGGTGGGGAAAGGAGAAAACCACACACAGATCTAGATGTGCAAAATGGATATATGCTTGCATTGGACAAGTTGGTACCTGATGAAGAGGAGTGTGCTGAAGTACGAAGCGAATTGAGTAAATACATCAGCGAGCATGGAGTCTTTGGTAACTTGCATGCAACCAAAGATTGAGATAGGTTGGGTGCTATTGAATGGTGGAACATGTATGGCTCCTCTGCCAAAACTTTGCATAAATTGGCGGTGAAGGTGCTTTCTCAGGTCGTTAACACCTCTTCTTCAGAGAGGTATTGGATCACCTATAGCTTCATCCACAATGTAAAGAGAAACAACTTGAAGCAGACCGGGTAGAAAGCTTGGTCTATGTGCATTACAGCTTGAGGTTGTTGTCGCATTACTGTGATGCAGGGGGGAATGTTTTTTCTAAAAGAGATATGAATTGGGATAACAATCCAGAGGAGACTAATTTAGAGGATGGAAGCATTGTTTTAGAGGGCTTGGAAGAGGAACTTTTGAGTGATCATGATGGCGATCATATTCCTGGAGGAGACATGCCACCCCCATCCACTAGAAGGGATCCGGATTCATCAGTTTTACCTTTATCTACACATCGTCCATTGTCACGTGGGGGCCATTAAGCTGCTGGCATTTTCCACGATCACTTCCACCTGTTCCTACTCTTCTTCAGAGATTATGGGAGAAGAAACTAGAAGTTTCTCGTGGCAATAGGAAAACTTAGAGCATAGTACTTAGTACTCGCTAAGTTGCTACTATATACTAGATCTCTTTTTTTGTTTCTTGTTTAGAAGTAGTCTCTAGAACTTAGTACTTTGTCTTGAGTCTTGATTCTTGATTCTTTATTATGGCTTATTCTGTAAACAATGAAGTTATGAAGTTATGAACTTAAGAACATTATATGACAATTTATCTTTGAAGTTTGAAGTTTGAAATTTGAATTTTAAAGTTTTGAAGTTTGAAGTTTGAACTAATGACTGAAATTCTAAATCTTACAACTCTTTGGTAATGAATATGATCATTGATTCTCTAGAGTCCAGAGTCTAGTGACTAAACTATTTCATTTCATGGTTGCTGTTGTCTTTTACAATCTATTGATGACAAATGTTTATGGTTGATGTTATATGTGTAGTAAATGGTTGATGCTTTAATGATCATCACTAATCAATTAGTTGAATGATCTTATATCTATGTTTTCATGTTTTTTGCAATTGATTCATATATATATATATATGCATTAAAATATATATTTTATATTCCCAAAACGCTCTCGCTCCCCAAAATTTTTGAAAATTGACGCTTCCACTCCCGCTCCCCGCTCTCAATAGCCTTGGTTCCAACCCAGTTGGGTGGGTTTCTCAAATGGAACAACACTTCTCCCTTCATGATATTCGAGATGATGAGACCAAACTTCATGTAGGGGTTTTGTACTTGGATCAAGAACGTTGGCAGTGGCATAAGAAATGTTATCCAGGACTACTCACTTGGAACATGTTCACTAAATCCGTCTGTGCTTGTTTTGAAAGGGAATCACAATTTTTGGGTCGACTCACTAAGCTTCGCCAAACTGGATCCATCACATACTTCATCACGACATTTGAATAGTTGGCTATCTGCACCGAGGGCTTATTTGATGAATTTTACCTTGAATGTTTTATCAGGGGCTTAAAGGAAGGCATCAAGGCTCATGTGAGCATGCATCATCCTACTAGGTTGCAAGCATGTCAATTAGCAAGGGATGTCGAGACCATCCTTCAGGCGCCATCCTTGAAGGCTCCATTTACCACCTGTCCTTGCCTTGGGGTTTGCCCCTGCATTGACCCAAACCTTGAAGGTCCAAAGGTCTCTCCTGCTGAAATGGAAGAACTTCGCAAGCAAGGACTTTGTTACTATTGTGATGAAAAGTATGCACTAGGGCATAAATGTCAAGAACAAAAGTTCTTCCAGATTGATGCATCAACTTCCTCTCCCTTGATGACATCCCATCAGATGAGGCTCCAGACCCAGAGGAGGCTTAGCCAAGTGATCATGCAACAGATCCAGTTGTAACACTGGTGGAATCAGGGGAACCGGTCATATTGCTTCATGCACTCTCAGGTATTTCGGCCCCACAGACATTGAAGCTTGAGGGCTACATCAAACATAGGCCGGTTGTGATGTTGATTGATAGTGGTAGTACCCATAATTTTATTCATCGCCGACTTGCTGACGAGATCCATTGCTTTGTCCGTCCTGTTTCTAATTTTCAAATCCTCATCGCTAATGGGGGTACTATGAAGTGTGGGGGCCGCTGTGAGAATGTCAAACTCTAAATGGGTGATTATCACCTGAAAACCCACATGTTCTCTATTGCCATGGGTGGTTGTGATATTGTTCTAGGAGTGGAATGGCTTCACACTCTGGGGCCAATCACAATGGATTATCAAGAATTATATATGAGCTTCACCCAAGATGCTCACTCCTATACTCTCTGAGGTCTCCAAGCGAGCTCTCCTGAAATCATCAACTCTCATAGGATGGAAAAACTGTTGAAGAAAGGCCACCATGGTGTGATTGCTCAATTTAATGCCATCCAGGTCACTGGACCGACCTCTTAGGTAGTTCCTCCTAGCCTACAACTCATCTTGGACAAGTACCCGAAGGTCTTTGAGATTCCCACCGCCTTACCTCCCTCCAGGGGTGAGCATGATCTTAGCATTCCTCTCCTTCCTGATAGTGAACCCCCCAATGTACATCCCTACAGATATCCATTTGCTCAGAAAAATGAAATAGAAAAGATGGTATAGGAATTACTGGAGGCGGGGGCAATTCACCCTAGTACTAGCCCATATTCTTCCCTAGTGGTAATGGTCTTAAAGGAAGAAGGCACTTGGCGCATGTGCCCTGATTTTCGTGCTTTGAATAAACTGACCATCAAAGATAAGTTTCCCATTCCTGTCATTGATAATCTGTTGGATGAAGTTCAAGGTGCCTGTGTATTCACCAAATTAGACCTTCGCTCCGGCTATCCCCAGATCCGGATGAAGGAGGCAGGTATTTCGAAGACTGCTTTCAGAACTCATGAAGGACATTATGAATTCTTGGTCATGCCTTTTGGCCTTTGCAATGCCCCATCCACCTTCCAAAGTCTCATGATCAAATTATTAAAAGCTTATCTTCAGAAGTTTGTTATGGTTTTCTTTGATGACATTCTCATCTACAACCGCACTTGGGATAATCACCTTCTTCATGTGGACAAAGTCCTTCACCTGCTGCAGGAAAACCAATTGTTTGTCAAAAAGACCAATTGTTCATTTGGAGCCAGCGAAGTGGAATACTTGAGACACATTGTTAGTAGAGAAGGGGTAAAAGTGGACCCCAAAAAGATACAAGCTATGTAGGAGTGGCCACGACCCACGACCTTAAAGCGCCTAAGGGGTTTTCTTTGTCTCACAGGATATTACAGGAAATATGTCTACCATTTTGGCAAAATTGCTAAGCCCTTGACCAACCTCCTCAAGAAGAATGCATTTCATTGGACACCTGCTGCTAGGAAAGCTTTCACAGATTTAAAGAGGGCCATGTGCACTACTCCGGTCCTCGCAACTCCCGAATTCAACAAAACCTTTGTGGTGGAATCAGATGCTTCTGGCACTGGTATAGGCGTTGTGCTCACACAAGATGGTCGACCTTTGGCCTTTACTAGCCAAGCGTTGAGTGGCTGCAATCTGGGTAGATCTATGTATGAAACGGAAATGATGGCCATTCTCCATGCGGTGCACACATGGTGATGATATCTCTTGGGACGTCATTTTCAGATCAAAACAAATCACCACAGTTTGAAATATTTTTTGGAGCAACGACTATCCTCTCCTGAACAAAATAAGTGGTTGACCAAAATGTTGGGTTATGATTATGAAATCATATACAAAAAGGGAAAAGATAATATAGTAGCAGATGCATTGTCAAGACAACATGAGGAGGATCGCTCCCTCTTTGCCTTATCCCTCCCGGTCCTTGATTGGATTGAAGACGTACGTCGAGAGTGGCTAACACACCCGACTACCTCCAAGTTAATCCAACGCCTTCAAGAGGACCCTAATCCTCCCACCGACTACACTTGGCAGGACAATATTCTCAGATATAAGGATCGCCTGGTTCTATCACCTTCTTCAACACTCAAGCCGAGGCTCTTAAATGAGTTGCACTCATCAGCTATTACAGGTCACTCGGGCTTCCAAAAAACATATGCTCGTGCCCGTCGTTCTTTTTTTTGGGCAAGCATGAAGGATATACTTCACTTTGTCCTAGAATGTGAGGTGTGCCAATGTAATAAAGATGAAACTGTCAAGTCTCCAAGCGCCCTACAACCCCTACCCATTCCGGCTTCTATCTGGACAAAAATCTCCATGGATTTTATAGTGGGCCTTCCTAAAGATGGAAACAAGCTAGCCATCATGGTGGTGGTTGATCGCCTCTCCAAGAATGCTCATTTTTGTGCCTTACCCCACCCTTTCAGATCAGCCCTAGTAGCACAAGTTTTCCTTGATCAGATTTTCAAGTTACATGGCATGCCAACCTCTATTGTATCTGATCGTGACCCAACTTTCACTAGCACATTTTGGCAAGAGCTTCTTAAATTGCAGGGCATCCAACTGAACATGAGCACAACCTATCACCCCCAATCTGACAACTAAACGGAAGTGGTCAACAAAAGTTTGGAAACCTACTTGCGGTGTTTTGCTTCAGACAAACAACACCAGTGGGTGCAATGGCTCCCCTTGGTAGAATGGTGGTACAATACTTCCTATCACACGACCACTAAAATCACCCCATATGAAGCAGTGTATGGTCAACGACCACTGACAGTCACTACCTATCTTCCAGGCACATCCAAGGTCCAATCAATTGATACAATGCTGCAAGGTCGTTCAACCACCCTAGCAGCTCTGAAGGACAATCTCCACATGGCCCACAATTGCATGAAGCAACATGCAGACCAACATCGTTCATAAAGGGTTTTTTCAGGAAGGCGATCAGGTGTTTCTCCGCCTCCAACCTCACAAGCAAACATCTCTCAAAGCTCAGGGACATCACAAGTTGGCACCAAAGTTTTATGGGCCCTACCAGATCATCAAGCGTATTGGTTCAATGGCTTACAAATTGGCCCTTCCTACTACTTCCAAAATCCAACCAGTATTTAATGTTTTTTGTTTGAAGAAAGTGGTGGGACAAAATTGTTAGGTCCAAACCATCTTGCTGGAAGTAGATGAAGAAGGCTCCCTATGGCTCCAACTCAAAGCAGTCCTCAATAATCGTGAATGTTAGCTGTGTGGCAGAACTATCAAGGAAGTGTTGATCAAGTGGAAGGACACATCACGATCAACTTGTATAGTGGGGCTACAAACTGCTCACAAATTAGCATGTAGTGAATCTTGTATTGGTGCTCCTGCAAATTTTGACAATATATATGAATAGGAGCTTCACTCGACTTCTACTACCAGCCCATTCCAGTAAAATGGTTGACCGTACGAGTGATATCCAAAAGATAGGAAGACATAAAGAATGTAGGATGTGTGCCTGGGGTTGCATGCTTGGCCTTGGAGATGGCCTAGCCCATGGAAGCCGACACAATTACACCCCTATTGAAAATGGTGCTTGTTTGTGTGATTGCATAGATCATAGGGACCCAAGACTCTATGAACTGAATGAGATCCTCTCCACCATATAGTCTGTTGATGAGTGCCATTGTAATTTTGAAATGAGTCCTCACAAGGCTAGTGGGATACATTCATGTTTTTCTTGCTCTAAAGGGTTTGGGGTTCACCCACCAACTTTTCATGAGGTCCCTGTAGTTTAGAGGGAATTTTAGGATCTAGTCATCATCAAGGTCAACTTAAGCTAGTGGGAATTTGTAATAGACTTCTAGGGCCGATCGCTGAAATGAAGCAAAGACGTTTCTATTAGTGTCCTTGATCAGCTGATTGTCAATATTTGCTCATCTGATGAGACAAGAGATGACTTCCGCATAGGGAAATACAACAGGTCTGGCTGCCACTTTGTAGAGTTGTGATTGTTTGATGGATTGATACATACCAACATCTAGGTTGGTGTCATTGGGGAGGATTGGTAGCTTGAAAGGTTTCTTCTCTGAACATTCGGTACAAATCTCCCCATTTGTAGTTTGTTCCCACATCCATATAACATATGGTGTCTCCATAGACGAGCCTTGGAATGCCAATGTCTCCTTCAAGTTCTCTTGCTTCCTCTCGGTCAGGGCTAAACTCAATTACCTGTTCTTTTTGTTTCTTGGATCATTTAGATCCCATGTTCAAGTCCTGTAACTCATGCATTTTAGTAAATAGGCAACATTAGTAAAGTTAGATATAAAATAGAAATACAATGCCTGTTTAGGGAGAGATCTTTTTGAAATAGAAAAAAAAGAGGAGATGGGAAGGTTTCTTATCTTTGATGTTAGGCATTTCAAGAGAATTTTTGTTATTGTATTTAGCCACTTTGATTGTATCCTTCACATAAATGGTGGGTCGAGCACTTGAAATATTGGTTTGAGGGCTGTGGTAGCAAGGAGAAAGATCAAATGGATAAGATGATGGTTGTGAATATTCCTCACTTAATTGAATTTTGTACTTTTCCTAGCTTTTCGCGCTCAAGTTTTTTGGGTTTTGCGTTGAGGAACTGTTATCGCACAAGTTGTAGGTTGGGAAAAGCCCGACCCAACCACAAAATGGCGACAACTAAGAGAACACTTACCCACTGTCACCTTAGGTAGGTATTCTTGTCACTTTAGAGATGAAGGAATCACCTCAAGGGGGGAATTCCGGTGATCCTGGGGGGACTGAGATGGAAAGTGAAGAGATGAAGGAGGGTCCCACTATAGGTCAAGATACTAAGTACGAAAAGGCTTGGGAAAGAGGCTTGGTGGTAGCCAATGGTTACCAAGAGGTATGGGTCACTATAGGTCAAGATACTAAGTACGAAGAGGCTTGGGAAAGAGGCTTGGTGGTAGCCAATGGTTACCAAGAGGTATGGGTACCTGCAAAGGGTGATTGTACTTGCCCGAGACACAAGAAAAGCCAAGTATGCATGTAATATGTTAGGTGGACAAGCAAGTTAAGCTTGCTGTCCCTAATTGCAGCAGTAAACAATAATATATATCAGCAATAAAAAGATAGTAAGAGTTGCAAATGAAGATGCTAAAAGTCTAGTAAAATAAGCAAGAGACAAGCTCGTAAATACTAGTTTAACTCAAGAATGAAAGAGCAAGACTTTAGCTTGAAATAAGGCTGTAAGAAATAGTATTGCGGAGATGTAATTTGCAGCCTTATGGCTGTAGCATTCAAATTGTTACAGCCAAGAGATCAACCATCAAAACTTGCCAACAATCCACCCAAAAAGTGCGCTAGGGTTAGTAGATTATAGGGGAAAACTTTTAGCAACTTTTGATGGTTGGTTTGTGAGCAAATTAGAAAATTGTATTAAGGTTTCTGCAGCCCTAATGGCTGTAGATGAAATGTTATGACAGAAGCAAGAAGCACTTAGCCAAAGGTGAAGCCCTAGTGGCTCAACCAAGCATACAAAACATAGAATTGATTCCAATTTAGACAATCTTAGAATCCCGAGTTTTCATGTTAACCAATGCAAGATTTTATTTCTCCAATGCAATTATTTCTAGTGCCTTTAGCTATTGGGTTATGGAGTCAAATAAATGAAGAGCTAACAAGTGCTATCTCCTTAGGGCTGTAAACCCTTTTACTCCCCAAGGAAAGCAAATGCTAACTAGGAGATACTAGGAGGGTGTAAACCCTTTTACATCTCCTAGTAAAACCTTGTGCAACAATTAATTCTAGATAAAAATGATAGATAATGGTGGGGTTGTAAATCCTTATACTCCCCAAGAAATCTAGCAAATCAAACTTGTAACCAAGCAATGAAGCATCAACAAAATAAATCCTTTCCTAGTCGAAGAAATGACAAGATAAACCTCCTCTTACCAAGATAAATCCACCACAAATGCAATAGAAAATCTCCAAGAGAGGTAGCGCACTACTTCCTCCACCAAAAGCATGAAGAAACCATAAAAAAAGCACGAGAGAAGAGATTGTCTGAAGAGGGCACAAATTTCAGCTAGGAAGGCATCTCACAATGAAGGAGCTATGATTAACTGAGATTCAAATGATCTCTATGTATACAAAATGTCATAAACATAGTTTGTCCACATAAGTTAGGGTAAACACAAAATAAGGGGACAACAACCCTTATTTTTCCCCTTTACACAAGTAATTCATCTTTAAATCTTAAAAAGTGTACAATATAAACCCTAAAATGACATCACCCCTCCAAGGGTGAGGTTTTGACTATAATTTCCCCATTTTTGGATGTTTCTATATTACAGAGTGGGATGCATGCCAGAGTAGCCAAATGGGGGTGATAGTGAGTTAAGGAGTTATTGAAGGGTTTTATTGGGCCCGACTTGCATCGTTCATCATATTTCATCATCATGATCCATTCCACACATCTTGGCTTTGGTTTCGTTGCATTCCGACGATTTCCGTAATTTTGAGTTATTATGGAACATATTTTAATTAAATTCACTAAGGAGGTCATTTTGGGCATAATACTTGGAGTTTGGGCATAATACTTGGAGAAACCTCTTAGTGTAATAGCTCATCGGAATCAGGAGGAAGAGCACTACAGGAGGATAAGATGATGAGAAGTGACTTTCAGTGGCCGAAGAAACCATAAGGACAAATAAATCACTTTTTAGAGGTAAAAAGGTTAATTAATTAATAAAGTGATTTTATTAAGGAATATTAAAAATAAAGTAAAAGTCAATTGGAGAGAAAAGATGAACAGGTGGATAAAAGAGAGACAAGGGCCTCTATTCTCTCATTATGTTGATTATCATTTTGATGTATGGTTTCTTGCTAGAGAGTCCATGATACTTGGGGGTTTTGAGGGTTTTGACTGAACAAACTCTAGAGATCAGCTCGGTGGTGAAAGATTCCACTTTTCCTGATCCAAGCTTGGCCAAGGAGGTGAAAGATTCCTCCCTCACCATTCTAGCTCAGGTTCTATTCAGTTCAGAGGTAGTTTGAGGAAGCAGGGTGTCACAAGGGGGTGGCCTATCACTGTCACCTTAATAGGAAACCCCTTTCTGTTTAGGAGTATGTTAAGATTACCCCAAATGAGGCGTCCCTAGTGACTTAAAAGGGCTGATGAAGCTAAAGCAAGGGTGCAAAGATACCCCCCTCTCATTGGTCACTGAAGTCAAAAGGTCTTTATGTCTTAAGAGATGAAACATATGTAATGGATGAAGTGTACCTGCCCAGAACAAGACAACAAACAACAATATGGCAGTTTCAAGTACAAAATGATATTAGTGCTTCAATAAAACAATAAACCTTTGAAATGTATGCTAGCTGATATATATTATAAAATTGCAGCAAAATGAAAGTTTACAACAACAAGAAGTATTTTATAACAGCTGCAAGAAATATGCTTCAAAATTGCTTGAAAAGACAATGAAAAGATAGCATTTACTAGGCAGGATGATAATCACATGTCATAAGCAAATTTAGAAGTGTTTAGCTAGCATTAAATGTAGATTATGCAGAAAATTTGCTGCATTAAGATGGCTGTAGCAGTGATTTATAACAGCAACAAGTAAATCAGTTGTCTAGGCTAGGTTAGTGTTAGTTTTAGTTGGTGAAAGCTAGAAAGTTTAAGGTTTGAGTGTTGGTTTGATCTTTCAACAAAAGAAGTGTAAAGACTAGTGCCTTTGAGGGGTTATGGAGTCAAAAGTTCAACGACATTCATTTGGAGTAAGCAACAAAATGATTATGTTTATCCAAGTAAAAGATGAATCTTAGAAGAGTAGTACCTTAAGTCTTCTAGGATTCAATCTTTGGGGAGGTCAGCTACTAGAGAGTAGGCACTTCTAGGCCCTAGCGGTTTTCTCCTTAGATAATTGAAAGAGATATTTAGATGCAACAACAATTGATCAAGGCTTCTAAAGTGCTAGGACTTAGGGCTTTAGAAGTTTGTCAAAGTTAACCACCTTAGCAAAGTCTAACAAATATAGAGAAAATAAGCATTATCTTAAGTTCTTTACTCTTAGGGTTTGTCAAGCAAACAATTTCATAATCTTTAACATGAATAAGAAAATATACCATAACCATTAAAATGAAATGACAATTGCAGATTTACTTACTTCACCAAGAATAATCAAGCCATGAAACCCTAGATTGCCAAACAACTTTACCAAAAATAATCCAAGTTGCAAGTAGAAGACTTCAAGAGGTGCGCATCACAATTTCAGCCAATAAACCCTAAGTAGGGCGCAAATTTCAGTCCACTTCTCTCCAAGTGAGAGTTGTTATGTTATAATGAATGTACTTTATCCTTATTTATACAAAACTTTTACCCTTAATTAATTTTAGTTCAAAATTAAGGCCGACCTGGCCAATTTACAATAAAATCCAA
Organism: Picea abies; assembly: GCA_900067695.1. Taxonomy (NCBI): domain Eukaryota; kingdom Viridiplantae; phylum Streptophyta; class Pinopsida; order Pinales; family Pinaceae; genus Picea; species Picea abies. The sequence goes on from CBVK0103327194.1 coordinate 12,924, forward strand.
TCTTGACATAATAAAAATTAGTTAGCAACTAAAAACATCTCCAAGGGTGACATCATGCTTGGCCTCGAGAGGCCCCAAATGATGCCCACACATGCCACCATGCTCAAAATTGCCTCCAAAATGAAAACCCTAGCTTTGGATGACGTCCAGGGTCATGATGGTGACGTCTAGGGTCTTCAAGGGCCAACGTCCATATGGAAGAGCAAGATCCCACTGGGTCTAGCTCTGCCAGGGTGCCTCCAAAGGCAGCGTCCTTCTTTTTCCCGGTGCAAATCTTCAGTTTCTTCTTACCCCTGGCTGGGGTTACAACATCCATCTATGGGCTTTAAGTCCTCATGAAGGTCCGAGCTAATCATTCCCTCTTGTGTACCTGTCCACTGGGCAAGGTCCTGCACCAACAAGAAGTATGCCCTCCAGGGGTTCATAAGTCATAGGGATCATAGCATGTAAATCACATCCAATAATTAAATTACCCAAACATGTGCATTGAACCCCCCTTAACCCAGAAAATTGCTCAAAGACATTATGCAATTTGACAAAGGTTTGGAGAAGGTCTTAGAGTGTCCTTTTGGGCTAACCTCCCTCAAGTTTGAGGTGTTTCCCAGGTGGGAGCCAATCCAAGTCATGTAAGTGCATGAGGTGGCATGGGGTAAGTGTTTGGGCATGGGGTGCAGTAATAACAGGGAAATGTAAGTCGTACCTGTGGGTGTCTTTGTAGAGGGCGAGTTGCACCTTGTCATAAATGCAATTGTTTCCTAGCCCATTCATTGCCTTTTATTCTTAGCTTTAGTTCTTTTGATCTTTTGCTTTTGTGCTTCAAGGGAAAAGTTGAGGGCCACTGTCTTGGCTTAATGACCAAAGGTGACAATGTTATCCACAAACATTTCACGAGATGAGAAGGCTGGCTTGTGATGAGACCCCCTTTCTCTTGGCTAT
>CBVK0103327218.1:0-10674 GCA_900067695.1 Picea abies
GTTTTTCCATTTCTTGAATTCTATCCTTCATTTTCTGCAATTCAATCTTGAACCCTAAGAATCTATCCTCTATTTGAGTTTGAATGGTATCTTTAATTTTTTTTATCAATCATTGCCTCTAGCGCTATTTTGAGTTTTACGTCTCTTTCTTCACTCCTTTTTTCTAATGTTTCTAACTCTATTTGGATTTTGGCATCTCTCTCTTCTCTTTTTTTTTCTACTGATTCCATATAATCGTAAAGGATCTCTAGGGTGATTTTGGGGGGCCTCCCCTTGTTAGGGTGAGTTTTTGGAATAGGTGGTGGAGTGCTCATATTAAAAATATGAGAAAAAAGATGTAACAATTATTATTATGGATTGACTTTATCTCTCAAATCAACTTTTACTTCTGAAACTTAAAATAAAATAATAAATAAAATATATTTAAATCTCTTTACATAAGATTAAAATTGAATCAAAGTAAAAAGTGTCTCACCTCATTTCAGATGTCCAAATGCTCAACCCTTTGAAGAAGCCAAAAAAGAAAAGTCCAGAGAAACTATAGAGATTATTCTGGGTAAAAAAGGTAAAAACTACATAGATTATTCTCGTTCAAAACCCTAGATATAATCTTAGAAATAAAATATCTCCTAAAAAATAAATAAACAAAGAAGTATTATTCCTATTCAAAACCCTAGATATATAATCTTAGAACCAAAAAAAAAAAGAGAAGTATTATTCCCGTTCAAAACCGCAGAGATATAATTTCAAAACTGCAGAGATCTAGTATGCTTGTTCCAAACCGCAGAGAAATATTAATTTCAAAACCAAATTAGTACCATAGTTATCATGACCAAATTAGAGAATGTGTATCATGACTAAATTAGTTTTGAAAATTTCCATAGTTATTTACCAAGTTTTTATGGTAACAATTGACTCTTCCATTTTTCCGTTCAAAACCGCAGAGAGATATTATTCCCGTTCAAAACCGTAGAGAGAATGTGTATCATGACCAAATTAGTTTTGAAAATTTCCATAGTTATCTACCAAGTTTTTATGGTAAAAATTGACTCTTCGATTTTTATTTTTAAATAATAATTTGAAATTTTATTATTAATTTTTTATTTTAATGTTTTTTTTAAATTATTAGAAATAATGTTTTATAATTCTATAATATATATTATAATATATTTATTTTTTCATTACATCGAAAGTAGTAAATGCTTTATAATTAATACGAGGAAGATATTGACCCCTTAAATATGTTCGATATATTATTTAAAAAATAAATAAAATTATTTATTTTATTTTCTCCATCCTGTGTTACACTTGATGCAAAGACCATTATATGATTCTAGTCTCAATGCAAAGATCATTGTATGTCTCAAATTAGTTTAAAAAATAACTACGTCAATTATAAAAAGAAAACCTATATCATATAACGAAAACAAAAACATTATAGAAATTTCCCAACAATGCATAATATAAACTTTTGGCCATAGCCCTTCAAAACGAGAATAATAATAAACATATTTTTTTTAAATAAAACATAAACGCATTCAGGTTACCCTTTACCTCTCACATCTACCCATATAAGAATTAGGTGTCTTGTTTAATCAGTAAGTAGCACTAAGTTAAATCATGTGTTGGGAATAATTTAAATATTAAGTAGGTCAAAATAAGCAAAAAGAAATATTATATATTTTAGAAATCAACAACATCCAAATCAATCCTCGAATATTGTTATATTCTTTCATATTTTAGAATCAATATCATCTAAATCAATCATTATTGTTTGATTTACCATCATTTTCAAAATAAACTTAAAAATAATTTATATATATATATATAGATCGATCGATCGATCTATCTATATATATATATATAAAACCAAATTTTTATTATAATAATTTTTTTTTTTAATAATGTTTTGAACTTTAGTGGATAAAGTGTAAGGGACTATAATTAAGAGTAGGCTTTAAGCCTGTGTCTTTAGTTGGTAGATGGAATTCATTTGGTATGTTGGTGACGCATGCAAACTGGGGGAGATGGATGAGGGAGGTTATCTCATCCCGCCTCTTCAATCCTTCGAACAAATTAACCATTACTCCCACTCCATTGACCATTATGTATCTTCATGGGCAAGGGAAAGATCAATAATCCATTGTATCCATGATTATTGGGCAAGGGAAAGATCAATAATCCATTGTATCCATGATTATTGAAGGAGCTTGACAAGAGAGGTGTGTTTTTGGTATCCATGAATTAGTTTTCTTGGTTATTCTTCTAGATAATTTTGAGTTTGCACAAACCTTTCTATCTAGTTGGGGCTTAGCTTGTGAAAATTGTAGGTATATCGTATGGGTATGATTTCATAGGAATAGCCTTTTCAAGGCTTCATTCATCCAAAAATTACAATGTTTTTAGAAAGCAAGGGAGTGACATAGGCCCGTTCATTGGAAAATGTCAATATTCTCCAACATGGTATGAAGGACTAGCATGGGCATAAGCTATTGAGATTCTAAGCCACCTCTATTCTTGCAGGTCCTCTTTAGGTGGTCCTTGGAAGGAGCAATATCAGTTTGCAAATATGAATCACATGCCTAACAAAGGGAAAGTGAAGATGGTTAACAACATATCTCCTAAGCCTACAAGAGGAGGCATACCATGATCATGTAGGAACCTCGACAAGGATCACCCATCCACCAAGCTTATCAATATTGAGACGAAGGCCAATGAGGCAATGATGAAGTACCATAGGAGGTTTTCATATAACATTAAAGTTGAGGTTGAGAAAATAGAGAAAAAGGTTAAAGGAGAGATAAGCCACCATTCCTTCAAAAGACATTGATGTTGATCTCAAGATTTGGATACCTAACATTGGCTTCTCCTAAGGCCAGGATACCAAGTACTTCAGGAAAATTGCTATTTACTGGCAAACAAAATCCATAGTGGCTCAAGTAATTGAAGAACAAGGTATGCAACTAAAAAATATCCTTCATAAATTGGAATTTTTTGATCAAAAGTAAGAGGATTTGGTCAAAATTCTCTAGGACATGGAAGTAATGGGGAAGGAGAAGAATCAACAAGAACAAACACCAGTCATTTACCTGGACTCCAAATTTGAAGAGGAAGACTAGGTGCTACATCATCTGATCCCAATGCTACTTTTCTTTTTTGATCTTTCTCTTTTATGCCAATTATTAGGAGAATCACTATCTCTATTATGAAACATTTCAAGAGAAGTATAACTAGTTTAGACTTTGTTATTATGCTATTATGTTTATACTTTACTCCATCACACAATTATGTTTATGTTAAGATGATAGGCATAGGACACAATATGACAAATTTGAATAAACATAATGTTGTTTTTCTTCTTAAGTTTATGAACACCACTAATATTTTTGACCCGTTGTAGAGTTGGTTTTCCTTGTCGTAAACTATAGTGTGAGTTAGGTATAGTTTTTATTTTAAAATATTAATATAATAGTCCTACTAACTTTCAAAAAAAAAATTCTCAACTTTCAAAAATTATATTCTTAGAGTAATGTTTTTAATATTCCTTGAAGTATTAGCATATATAGAGATAATTTTGTTCTTCTATATGACTGATACAGGACCATCCAGAGCATGACTATGGGTATGCTAGAAATCCGAGATGAAGATGATGATGATGGTGATGATGATGATGTATGGGGGGGAATAACATGTACATGTATGAATACTTGTGATGGAATAATAGTTGATGAACCATGCATGAAAAGGAGTTTCCTAGAGGACTAGTGGATACAACCACTGATTACCCATGCATTCTAGTAGATGGTTACTCTTTTATATGGACTTAAACTTATATTTATTTGCAAGTACAAGAGAAAAAGTGGAGAAGATCGAGAATGAAGAAGACCAAAGATTGATCAAAGATGAAGACAAAGGAAAACAAAGGCAAAGATTGAGAAGGGAACAATTTAATGAAGATTTCCCATGAAAGAGGGGACATTCATATTTTGTAATGTTTAGTATATAACATGATAACAAATGTAATGATGTAGACAAATTCTAGAAGTCTACGTAGGAATGAGAGATGGAGAGAAATGAGAGAATATAGGGATGAAGATTTTTGAGAAAATCATGGGGAGATTGTGCAAAGATCATAGGAGATATTTAGGGAGATATTATTGGAAATAATTGTGGAAATAGTTGAACTAATTTTCCAATTATGATGTATTTGTTGGGTTTGGATCACATATCTCGTGTCCCTTGCTTTGCATATTGTGTGTTGTGTGAGTTGATTGTGTGTATGGTGTGAGTTTTAATTGGGTGTTTCGCTTTCTGGCTACATCAACGACCTTTATAAAATTATTTTGTTAACTATTTGTTGGATTGAAATAACATTTACTTTATTGTGGGACACCTATTGTTGATAAAATTTGTCATAAATTATATAGTGTTGATGGATCCCTTCTAGCTCACTGAAGTTATTTGTTCTTGTATACGACCTTTATAAAATTATTTTGTTAACTCTTTGTCAAATTGAAATAATAGTTACTTTATTGTGGGACACCTATTGTTGACAAAATTTATCTTAAATTATATAGTTTTGATGGATCCCTTCCAACTCACTAAAGTTAAGTGGTCCAACTCTCACTTTGAAGGTGAATTCAAGGTGGAAATAATGTATGTCCAAAAATTTAATGTTAAAGGTTATTTGAGGGAAAATGCATCATGTTAAAAGCAATTTTGAGTAATAGTGACATTTTTGTAATGGTGTTTTTAGGTTTATTTTGCATGTAAATTTTAAATTGATTAGAATAAATATATAAATTTATTGTTGATTATGAAAGTCTTATTAATCCTGTATAACTCTTTTATTTTGTTGGTTTTGGGATATCTATAAAAAGCTTATGAATAAGAGAAAAAATAACTATAAAAAATTAAAGTAGAGGAGAACACTTTCATATTTGTAAAAAAAGAGGAAAAGAGCACAACCACAAAGGACCTTTAGCCTTCTACCTTACTCTGAACACTAACATTTGTTATCTCACTCTTTGTATCAATTCATTGAAAGATCATGTAGCCCCACTCAAGTGCCTCTAAAGGTTCTACTAATTCACCTCGTGAGAAGCTGTCTTAAATGAAGATTTATTGGTTGTGACACTTAGTATCTATTTATTAAAATATGTAATATAAAATTAAAATCAATCTAAGTATTAAAATGAAATTTAATCTACAAGCTAAAAAAATTATTTCAAATTATTATTAAAATTGAAACATTACTATAACCTCAAAATGTGATTCGCACAATGATTTTAAACCAAAAACAAAATGTTTTTTACAAACTAAAATATAAAATCAAAATGTTTGTTTACAAACTAAAATAAAAAAAGTTTGATGGTCCATGTAAGACATCAACTTCCAAAGTGAATGTTTGTTCATATTTTCTTAGGAATCATTCAATGTTATTTTCGACAATCCAAAAAAATAATTCTAAACTCAAGATAACTATGTTTGTGTATAATGGAAAGAATTTTGACAATAAGCAAGTGATCTGTAATTCTTTTTGTATTTTTCAATTAACAATGTAAAGCATAAAGCCACTTGCAAATAATAAATTTACTAGTAAGGAAAATGCCAATGTCAAGCTTATATGAATATTTGAGATATTTATGATCAAAGAAAATGTTAATGTCAAGCCTATATGAATATTTATGATCAAAGAAAATGTCAATGTCAAGCATATAATGAATATTTATCGACATCAAAGTAGGAGATCAAAGTAGGTAAGCGAGTAAAAAAAATAACATTTATTTTATAATGTGTGTTAGTATCTTTTGTATCTAAAGAGGTCTTTTGGTTTCTTACGAGCTCATTGGAAGTTTATAGAAATCTAGATAAAATGTTGGGTTAATCTTGAATTGATCATTGATGGGTTTACCATTGGTGGCTTAAGGGACCATGGTATTGGGTAACCTAAGATATTAGCATGCGATGAAGCATATTTAAAGGCTTGAAAAAATCCAATGTAAAATGCATTAAGCAATTTGTTCTTCGTCTGACTTGGCTAGGTTGACCAGGGTGAATGAAGATATATCTTTGGAAGTCAGTGTCTCAGCAAAGGGTTTCCATGGTAAAAATATCTCTTGTGCATTTTGTGAATCCTTTGTGATTCTTGATGTTACTCATCTTGCTATGCTCGATTTTAAATTTGTTGTCAAAGCCTAATCACCTTGGATTGAAGGTGCTAAGGAAAAGGTTTTTTTTTTTTATCTAATCTTCGTTTGAGTGGGAGTCTGTGCATAATGAAAACTTGTTGAAAGAAAATGACAAGCACTGCACGACTTGAAATGGAGAGTGAGCTTAAAGCATGTGGCTTTCGCCTAGAACATGCATGGAGAAGCATGGATTTGTGGGTAGATGAATATATCTACCACTAAAATGCCTTGACCTGCTGAGATAAAGTAGAGATTTGAAGAATCTATCATATTTAAAGCTTGCATGTCTTAAGTTGGTGGCAAGAATGTCTTAAGTTGGTGGCTTCATATTATTATTTGCAAGAATGAATCTATTGATGGTCTACTATTGAAAGCCATGAAGAGAAAATCAGATTGGATCTATTGTATCATCGTGGAGAGGGCCATGTGGAGGTCAACGAGCTCTCTTAGATCCATAAAATATAAAATATAGTGTTTATTTGTTGTCACTACCATGAAATATTTGGCTTGACATTTATTGACTTGGAAGAAGACAACATAGATTCCGGAGCTTCAAGAAGACAACGTAGATTTTGGAGCAACAATATCTATAGGAAGAGTTCGTGGTAGGATCTGGGGGCTATACGATCTAGTGATGGTTTAACAAACTACATAAAAAACCGTAGGATGTTGAGTGAGGTTGATTCACTTCAGTGGTGAGAGCAGAGGCCTAGCAGTGGAAAGTATGAGGAAAATCATCACAAAGATTGATGACGGCACAATAGTACCACACGAACGTAAAGTGGATACAGAAGTAGTTGGTCCATGGAGTGTACATAGTGTAGATAATGAAACAAGTTGATGTTTCATAGCATCACATGCTTAGGCACACAATTGTAATATGCCTCATGGTATATGCCTTAGGAGTTGGCCTATTGGCCTATATAGGCATAGGTGGTCAGTTTAGTCCCAGAGTGCATAGTGTAGACTTCATTTGTTCTAGAGAGCCAGGCAAGAAGGAGCTCAATGTAGATTACTCCTATTAAGATCACATCTCTAAAAGTGTATTGTAACTATTGTTTGTCGCTAAAGAATACTTTGGTATTGCTTTCCCTAGGCAATCATGTTGTTTCTTTCATTAGTTTGCAATTATCCTGTCCTAATTTTCTACACATTCTTCTCTCATGGATTAGTGTAAGAAGAATATTCCACACATATGCTTCCTTTCATTTGGTATCTTGACTTTGTCATTGATGAGTTTACCATTGGTGGTATACAAGCCCATGGTATTTGATGTGATGAAGCATGTTTAAAGGCTTGAAGAACTCCATTATAAAACATTGGCTTGCCCAAGGACATAACTACTTATTGTTCTTGATTCAAATTGGATAATCATACAATTTGTCATCTATCTTGGTACTTTCTAGGTGGAAAAAATTGGAGGACTTGACTTGCAGGGCCATTTTAGTGGCAAGTCCTAGTTTGGACAATTGGGGTCTGAAACCTTCCAGATCCATTTCGAGGCATTAAACAACATTGTTTTAGGTTACAGTGTCTGAAACGCATGCACACACCCTTGTCGGTGTTCAACACTCGGAGACCTTTCCAATAGTGCAAAAAATGCCTCAATCAGAGCCCGTATGAAAAAGTTATGCCTCTCGCAAGTTGACCTACCTTGTTGACCACCATGGTATGAGTGGTTGCCACGTCAGCCCCCATTACTCACACATATGGTGCTAGTCATTTGTGGACTTTCTAGATGATTATAGAAGTTGCAAACCTTATCACTAATTGAGTGTTAAGGAAGTCAGAACCTTAACCCTAGACCACTATTGGGCTATATTTAATATTGGGCCTCTAGGAGGAGAAATAGTTTCATTCTTTAGCATTTTACTTGTTCCAAAGTTGAGAAGAGAAACTAGGAATGGTATTTTGAGAGAATAATAGAGGAGGGAAAGATTCTATAGCAGACATACAAGCCACAGTGTCAAAGGAAACTCCACAGTGAATGCTTCTTTCTTTGTATCTACATTTCCATAATTGAAGAAAAGAGAGCAGAGCATAGGCCTCACCTTCTAGCTGGGTTTTCTCACTTACTGGGTTTCCTATGATATATCTTGTGTTCATTTGTGTGTGGATAGTGTGTTATTTTGTTCATTTATTTCATGTTTGTAATTCAGTTATTTCATAAATTCAAGCAAAGTGAGTAATTAACTAATCTAGGATCTAAGGAAACAAATTGTAAAATCTAAGATTTCAAAATAATTTAAGATCTGTCCAGTGAAATACCCATAACAATTTATAGATTAAGTGTTTATTGTGCCTATCTAATTACACTATTTCTCTCTCTTAGTTTTAAAATTAGGTTAAAAACATTTATGTTATATAGTTAAGAATTTATATATTTTTAAAAACATTTACAAATTATTTTGATAATAAAAAAATCAAAATTTATAATTAAATGATTTTATTTTTTTAAATAAATCCTAATATAATTCGTAGTAATTTAATTTCAACTCATTACCCAGTATTAAGTGATTTTTTGAAATAAAAATTATAATTTAATTTCAACTCATTACTTAGTATTAAGTGATTTTTTGAAATACAACCACATTCAAAATCATTGTATGAATTGTAGTGAGAATGAATCATATAAAGATATTTGGTAGTCCCAATAAAAGGAAACAAACATTGAATTTGCGATTCAAAAGTAGTTAAAACCCAAGCCGGAAATGGAATTAAGATAAAGCTGGGCTCTCATATCCTTCGAAAATCCTAAGTTTGTTCTTTGAACCTGTTAGTGCCAATTCTTGCAAGGTGGTGTTTCTCTCCAATTTCGGCCCTTGGTGTAAATGCGTAGAAATGGGGTTTAAAAACCCATCAAATGCATTTTTTTCAAAGGCCACAGTCATGAGCGCTGAGCGTAACACATAGAAGAAGTCCATTTCGGGCTTAAAATCAAGCGAGCGGGAATTTTGTTTTCAATGATGAGGATCCACAGATGGAGCAGATCAATGGTCATCAGGTAAGCTTGAGTCATGAAATAATTAGTTGTTTCACGATTTCGGCTACTGGGACTTCAAAAGACACGGTGTCTCTCTCTTCCACTGCATCGGGAATCACCGAAACCCGAAACGCAAAATGTAAAAGCCCCCCAAGAGCCGTTTCGACATTCCGGCTATCGGGACTTTGAAAGACAAGGGGTTGCTCCTCCACTGCATTGGGAATTGCCGAAACCTAAAACGTAAAAAGTAAAATCCCCCCAGGAGCCGTTTCGACATTCCAGCTACCGGGACTTTGAAAGATAAGGGATCACTCCTCCACTGCATCAGGAATTGTCGAAACCCAAAATGTGAAAAGCCGTTTTTGAAGATAGGCACAGGGTCATGACCTGTGGACACTTGGGGTAATAGAAAGAGTTGGTTAAAGGGCCGAAGTGTCAGGTTTATCTGCAGGAGGCAATTAATGAAAATTGAAGTAGGTAGCTGAAACCTCAGCTCAAGCCATGAATGTAAGGCATGGAGGTTCTGGCAGGCAGTCTGCCCAAGATCGTCCTATGTGAAGATTTTCCTAAAAGAGCCATGCCGATATGATGTCCTCGTCTGACCAGGGGAGCCCACACATGCTAAATTGGACTTTAATGTCTCAGCTACCCTCTTGCTGTCAAGGGGGGTGAATTGCTCTGAGTATATATACTCAGGTTTTGTATTTTTGTAAGGATGGATGGTAGAGCAAAGCTCCCGACTGTAAAGATTTAACGAGACCTCTGGTTCCTTGGTTATAGATTGATATTTGAGACTTCTTGTTTAATGGAAGCCAACATCTTCTTCTCCTTTTTTCCTTTGAATCTTAAGAGCTCGGGCATGGATGATCCAGTCGGGTGTTGTAATGACTATATAATGTATGTTTGATTATATTAGTTTTGTGGCATCTTAATTTTCTTGAAGTTTCTTAGATCTGAGAGGGTCTCATATTTGTGACTTTTCCCCCTTTTTAAAGGCTGCTGGAAGACCGGATGTCCAGAGTAGACTTTACTTCCTTTGTCTTTCCCTCCACTTACTCACTACTATGCAAAATTACTNNTTTCCCTCCACTTACTCACTACTATGCAAAATTACTAGCTTAAATTAGATCAAGACCCCACCTGTCTTTGTTGTTCCAGCCCAGTTTTCTGAGTTAGAATGATACTGTTCTGAGTTTACTTCCATTCATCACCCTTTATTAACAAATCGTGACATTTGAATTGATGGGCCTCAGGCTTACTCCTACTGCAATCCAGGAGTGACTCTTGATGCCAACATTTCTGGCGCCGTTGCTGGGGATGAAGTTGAAAATTTTCCCTGGAATTGAACGACATTGAGCCTCTAATTCTGAAGGTGCATCAGGCATCAGAGCCCTACGAGATTGCTACTGTGCACCTGGAAAATCCATTGTGACAAATCCACTCTGGCGAACCTGTTGTTTTAGTTGTGGCTTCTAGAGGTAGACACATGCGGTCCCATCC
>CBVK0103327220.1:0-16099 GCA_900067695.1 Picea abies
AAATATGTGCAAGTCAAAGTTTGACTTTGACTTTGACTTTGACTCTGTTGTAGCTGATTCAGCCCAAAAATGTTGATTGGAGAGACGGAGTTGGAATCAGACGCAAGTCAAATTGTTGGAAAGGTCTTGACGAGTACATCGGGAATATGTCATCACCAACTTGAGATAATGCCACCTCAACCCTCAAATTCGGCCCGAAATAGTGGCCACTTAAAACCCTTGAATTACTGGTGGGCCCACATGACACCTAATCTTGCGAAAGGTTCCAAATCGTCATACGATATATGATCGAGGAAAATGAGGTACCGTCGGAAAGGTATCGATGATTACTTTGATGAGGTGACAATATATTTTTGTGCTCAGGTCATTTATGACTGTCTTAGCCGCTATGAAACCCTGTCATGCGCGCTGGTGGACCCCTTTTTGCCTAAAATTATTGACCAAATTGTGATAGCTCTAACCAGGCCAGTTGAAGTCAGAATGAGGCAAATGAGACGTCGTTGGAAAGGTGTCTGAGTATATTATAGCATGGAATTGCTGAATATCTAATTTATAACTCTTTACCCACCAATTTTAAACCATGAATCACTGCAACCAATTTTGTGTCCAAAAATTGTCATAAGCTTGCGAAAGCTCATTCTTACCAACCGGGGGTTGAAATCAAGCACGGGATATACCATTGGAAAGGTCTCGCACTGCCCTACACCATGTTTGGGTTTGATTTTCCCTTTGATACCATAATCTGAACAGAATTAGACCAGGAATTCACGGCTATTGGTTTTGGCTGTTCGGGTGACGTTGACTTTGCGTGCCTCGTATGGGGTCATACTGACTTGGAATCCAACTCATGATAGCTCATTGAAAATCTTGTCCCGATCCCTACCACTTGGAAATTTTGTATTCCCTGAATCGAACGGCCTTGACATGAGGAAGAAATATCATGGGAAGGACCACAAATCCCTGAAAGCAACTAACTGATACTCTTTCAAGGGTAGAGGCCATAGTAACTATGACCCCCACCATTGTCTTTGACTAGAACCATAGCAAAACCGGTCAAGGTTCCTATTCCTATAGGTGTAAAGTTATCTGCAGATCAGTGTCCCAATACACAGGAAGAAGAAGAGAACATGTCCCATGTTCCATATGCTAGTACAGTTGGTAGTTTGATGTATGCAATGGTCTGTACTAGACCATACATTGCACATGCAGTGGGAGTTTTGAGCAGGTATATGTCAAAACCTGGGAAGGAGCATTGGACAACAGTAAAGAGGGTCTTCAGGTATTTGTGTGGCACTACCAATTATGGATTGTGCTACCAAGGAAGACCAGGACTGGACAGAGTGGTGGACATACATGGCTTTGTTGATGCAGACCAGGCTAGAGATCTAGATCACAAAAGATCTACAAGTTGGTATGTGTTTAACCTATTTGGAGGAGAAATCAGTTGGATGAGCAAAAGACAGGCTGTAGTGGCACTCTCAACTATAGAAGATGAATACATGGCAACCACTCATGCAAGAAAGGAAGCAATATGGTTACAGAGATTGTGTTCAAGTATTGGGTTGGTACAACAAGTAGTGAGATTAGATTGTGACAGTCAGAGTGCAATCTTCTTGGCAAAGAACCCAGCTTATCATTCGAAGACAAAGCATATTCATGTTCAGTATCACTTTGTGAGAGACATGGTTGAGGAAAAGAAGGTGTTGCTGGAAAAGGTTGACACTTTGAAGAATGTTGCAGATTTATTGACAAAGTTTGTGAGCACAAAAAAGTTCTCCTGGTGTAAAGTAACAATGGGCATTGCTGCCCTGGATTGTTCACTATATAACCCTGTGGAGCTCTGGATGGAAAGAAAACAAAAAGTGGGAGAATGTTGGGTATATGTTATATTCTTTGCATGTGTGTGTGTGGATGCGTCAAGTTCGACAACTGCATTTGACGATCCCTCTAGTAGTGATCTTTGTGTCGTGTGCATCGGGTGCTTCCTAGGGGGGTCCTAGGGGGGGGCAGATATGCCCCCCCTTGGTTACGCACAATGTTTGGAACCAAGTGGTATCCCGAGACCAATGGGTTTTGGGGTAGTACCCCAATTTTTTTTTTGGGTGTTTTTTTCTATTTTTAGCGGTTTTCTAAATTAATCCTGGATTAAGGGATTAGGGTTTTGGTATTTACGGAATACCTAAAAACATTGTATATATTGTATGGTGAATGGTGAAATTTGAGATAATGAATATAAGAAAGGTTTTCCCTGGTTGAGGGTTTCCGGTATAAATCTCTGTGTATAATGTGTATGAGCCATTGATTAAATTATGTTTTTCTTAAGAATCTATATGCATTTCTTTACTTCACAGGTTTAAAACTTACATGAAGAGGGTGGGGAGGAACCTCCTAAACATGGGTTGTGATGAGAAGGGAGATGAAGTAGGTTAGGTTAAGCTTTAGAGGAGGCTCATTGTCGTGGGAAGGGGGACATGTGGCGTGAACAAGGTGACCCCATGACAAGCCTATATACTAGATTTTGCAAGGATTGGTTAATGCCTCTTGTGGTGGAGTTGAAGAGCTCTAATGGTTAATGGAGAAGATATAGCTAATAGTATAGGGGAAGAAAAATGACAAGGAGATAGAGAGAAACCCTCCTCATCAAAAGATTAAAACATTTATTTTATTAGATAAATAAAAGTTATCATTAATTATTAAAGGGGAGAGACTTGTCAGATGTCAAATAGATGTCAAAGAAGATGAAGATAATACATATGCACTTTGTAAAATGACCATCATTATGCCATTGTGTATGTTAATGTTGTACATCTCAATGAAGAATAAAATACCAAGTCATAATGGCACACAAAGTTACAGTTTGTGAAAAGTGAACAAGCTGCAACCACTATATAACTCCAATACATATGCAACTAAACTTGATTATGCTCATTTTACATGATGCATAGATGCTATCCACGAGGGTTGAGTTTAATTTCACTATACCATGTATAACTCAACCGAAATCACTCAAGCTTGAATCCACGTGGGTTGAGTTTACGACCTTTTAAACTCTTAATGTTTATTTAGTCACCTTAGATGAAGAGGTAAGTGCCCAATTCAAACGACTTACCATATTTTTACTATGGTCCAAAAAAAATCAAATGACTTTAAAATTATAATCAATAAAATATTGTTTTTTATTTGTAAATTTATACTTCTCCTCCAAACTTTGTACTTTCCTAACATGTTAGCCAATGACTTTTAAATTATTTTATTTGTAAATTTAAACTTCTCCACTTTGTTAGAAAATTAACTCCAAACTTTATACTTTCCTAACATGTTAGCCAATTAGTTCAATATATATGATAGTTTCTAATATGTATAAGTTGGTGAATTAGAGTCAAAGTTCCACAAAATAATAATTATTGGAATCATATCACTTTATATGACGGATGCACCAGACCATCTAAGATGTGAAGAAATCTAACACATCTTGATATTAACCTGTTGTGTGTTGGTAAATGCAATTAATTGGGATTTGATTCAATTTTCAATGTAAATTGTATTATAAACAAGGGGAGTTGTGGAACAACAAGTCCCTGGCAAGAGCAAGGGAGGGAGGCTGCCAAGACCTAGGGAGGGAGGCGTGATAGCTGAATTTTAGCTCACGCAATATCATAATATATCTTAATGAAATCAATTTGTAAGTTTTCTTAGTTTGCTCATGAGTCATAAGTTAGTGTACTTGTTTCCTAAAATCACTGCATTAATTCAAATCGGTTGGTAATTTTATAGTGCTACACAATTAGAATTAGTTAATGCCATATCTACAACCATATTTGATAAAAAACAACTAGATCAACAATAGACATTTTTAGGACGACACACCCAATGTTGAGGGATGCACAAGGCAGAGTTTGTTAGCCACTTCTATTATAATTATGATGTTTGTTTAAAAGGGGATAGTTGCTTGAACCCAAAGAAAAATGAAATAATCACATTGAAAAGAAGCTCAGGTTAAAAAAATTAAGACTTAAAATATCAAAATGCAATTATAGACATTTAATCTCATTAATGTTATTAACAAAATTTAACCTTTCAGATTAATAGTACGTGTCAATAAACAATAAAAAAAAGTGACACATGCAAATCTACGGGGATATGCAAAATCCTTGATTAGGGACTTGTTGATCAGATCCCTCTGCTCTGTTGGGAAAAGGCCCGAGCATTGAGCCACAAGGATCCAAGGTGGAGGAACACATAACAATCAGAAGGGCGAAAGAAAACAACGAGATTCTATGGACATCAGAGATTATGGTGGCATCGAAAGCCCTTCAAACTACTCAGATGGTTTCAAAGGAATACTGTATTGTAAATAAAAAAGGAAAAGGTAATCATTTAATCCCGGTGATTACAGAAGAAATCACAACAATGTGCACATGATCCCTATCTCTCTATCTATATCAATATGACCACCGAGAAATAATTATATTGTTTCTGCACTTGTAAACATGACTCAGACTGCATTATATGTATGCATGTATCTATATAACTGTGAATAAAATAGCATTATAGCTAGACAACATCTGGACAAGCTTGATTTAGTTTCTCAGACCGCATTATATCTATGCATGTATCTATATAACTTTGAATAAAATAGCATTATAGCTAGGCAACATCTGGACAAGCTTGATTTAGTTTGGACTTGCAAGATAAAGATATTGCTGACCTTCAGAATATGGTGGCCTCCTGGATGAAGAATTAGAATATCTTGCAGCTTCCATCGACGAGGGTTGAAAGCAAGAGGGTCTGTGTAGTACTTTCTATCCAAATTGGAGAATTCATTGAATAGTATGCACGTCCATCCTTTGGGAATTGCATATCCTTTACATAGTAATAACACCATGGATTCTACTGTTAGAATTAGCTATGACAAAATACTGCAATATTTTGAGTTGGAGAGTAACAACGTTCCATACCTTCCATTTGTACATCCTCAGTAGTTTTCCTCAAGAGTATGCTTTTATTGCTCCCGTTACCTAATCTCAACGCCTCTTTGATAACCTGAAAAATATTAGAATCAGGTTTTTCATATTCTCTCATTAAGGTTAAACAATATAAAAATAGAAAAGAAGATTACTGTTTCTAGTTTATAATTAGTTTATTCATGTTACAGTCTCCCTCGTACTTACAGTTTTGCTAAACGCCATTGATTTATAATCATCCCATGACAGACTCTCGTTGATTTCTTTTGCCCTTTTGATTGTTATGTGTTCCTCTTGAATCATGCTAGTGGACATCAGAGATTATGGTGGCATCGAAAGCCCTTCAAACTACTCGGATGGTGTCAAAGGAATATTGTTTTAAATGGGAACATACTAACCTTGAGTTCTTGAATGATATGTGGATTTTGAGATAAACGCATAACCACCAAAGCCATCATCTCTGGTGTAGTATGAAAGGCAGCGGTCATCAATCCCAAAATGAGTTCTGGTAACTCATATGTTCCAAATTCTAATTCTAATTTATTAGATTTTTATATGTTCCAAATTCTAATTCTATTTTCTCATATTTTTATGGCGACAAATCCATGACACAAATCCTTCCTACTAGTCTCCCTGTCAGTTGCATAAGAATGGAGAGCTCATAGCCACCTGCGTATACAAAGAGAGATCATAACTTCAAGACTGGTTGATGTGTAGATGGAATGGGGTTGGAACTGTTGTTGCATGGGACTCTTCCTCAATGCATGGACACGAATTTTGCATGGTGTTGGACGTAACAATGCATGGTGTTGTACATGGAATACACAAAACAAAGGATGTATATGATAATGCATATATACGATAAACATAAACATATGCTAAGCTCACAAACATTTAATGTTATGGATTAATGTTAACATGAAGTCTAGCATTAATCTAGTTCATCATAATGCCCTGTAAATATATCATTCCTTACCTAAGTTTAATTGTCCCTGGCCTCGATATGAGGCCAAAAAAGACCTCAAATCTTGTCATTGGTTTAAAAAAAGTGTTGTAACTATTTAATAGGTTAAGTAAAAGTATCATATGGAATATGAAGTCAATAGGGGTTAAAACTTTGGGTTAAATGTTTTGATTTGCATGCAGGACTAATAAAAAACCCCAAGCCGGTTACAATAGTCCCTGCTTCCTTTAGGCAGGGACTAATAATTCAACTCAACTCACTTGATTCTGAATTGATGTATTGGGTTTAGCTCAAGTCAAAATTTTGGACGGTATTTCATTTTATTTTTTAAGTTCATATAAATTCATTATTAATAAAGTTAAAATAAAATAAGTAAAAAATAAAATATTGTTAATGTAAATGGTGGCTTATTTTAAAGAAATGAATGAGAATTTTAATTAGTAAAAAAAATAATGTTAATTTTATGAAATTATATAGTAAAGTTTTTAAAATCTAGATCTTTAATAGAAGCATGGCTTAGAGAACGACTAAATACAACATAAAATATGATGGACTCGATTGACAAATCAAATTATGAGCCTCAATTCCTATCTATAAAGTTAGAAAAAGATGGTAAATGTTGCTAACCCATAGTGTACATGCCCACTACTGCTACTGCTAAGTGTTCTCCTTTTCCGCAGTATCTTGATCAATCAGGATGGGGTTGGAAGGAGTACCTTCAAACTCCTGAGCAAGTTCTATTTTTTCAACTGGGTTGGGATTGACATCATCTGGGTTTGTCACAATGATATTAATGTTATAAACTATTGTGATAGATTGATTTAAACTTTTTATCCATTAAATCTAGTTTGTGGAGAATTGCTCATTGTTGTTGACCCCTCTCTTCAACAACCTATGCTATGAAAGATTGGTTCAACCAATAAAGCTATATCCACTTGAAAATATTGGTGTCTCTCTAGAGTGAGAGAATCTGATATGGATTATGCTGAGAACAAAATGAGATACAAAGGAAAATATAGAAGAAACAAAAAAATAATGTGAAACCCAACTTCTATTAATGAATAAAATAACATAACACTGTAGAACACAAACTGGCTAGTATGGGGTAGCTTATCTTTGAAGAGAAAGAGATGTTGTCTACACTTCATTCGTAACAAGCTTTCCATCACACTCCATTGTATCCTTAAAGGAACTCCTTCACCTCGATTATATATGAGGGAGTGAGAGGAGAATAATTCGCATGATGCATGTATGATAAATTGGTTCAAGTTTACAAAATTCCATAGGCATGTAAAACACTAGGAATTCTCAGGAGGCCACTCATCCTGCTAGTATTGTAGACAAAGAGCATTTAACTACCGAGTTCTAATGAGATATGGTGCATTAATGTTCCATGAATTACATTACATTACAAATGGAGATGAAATTACATTACATTCCCCATCAAAAGGGTGAAATATCATGGTTTATCAAAACCACAGGCTCAAAAACGTTGATTCAATGGAGAAGGTGGATGGCCACCGAGATCCACCTAGATCAATCCCCCCTCTAAGGAAGAAATCGTCCCCATTGCATCAAGTTCCCTTGAGAGATAGGGAAACATTTGTTGAATATAAACTTTGGTGAGCCACTTGCCTTGCTGAAGTAGTTGTCCTACTTGTACTTGGCCTGTTGAAGGATGTCATGAACTTGTTGGTGGACGTTTTGGATCCATTCAACAAATTTGGCTGCATGATATGCCTTGGTTTGAGTGTGGGATGAATCTGTCCGTGAAGATGCAACAAGAAGAGTTATATCAATGGAGGCTAATGGTTGGAACCAAAAGAACACTTAAAAAGGTATGTGGCCAATAGAGTTATGATGAACATATGGAAGACTCTCATTCTATGGAAGGGAGCATCTATAGATTGGACCAATGGTTAAGGGAAAACTAGACACTAATTCAATGGAATACGAGATGTGGTAGTGTAGAGGAACCCTTATAAGTGAAGCATAAATATCTTTGTGATCCTCTCCAATACTTTCGATCTGTTTCTGCTGGATAAAAAGGTCTTGGGTCGAAGCTATAGTAGTCACAATGAGATTTTGTTCACCTTCTGACTAGATTATGAACATGGAAAACTTTGTAGTTCGATATATTTCTTTGTGGCACTATTTTGTCGAGATCAATGAAGTGGTAGTAATCAAAGCTACCTCTGGTACCTTGCATAGCTGACCTCCCAGAGTAACAATGAAACTACAGAGCCAAGACTCATACATAACATGAGATTTACACTTATATGGTTGTCTTAAAAGAACATCACAGACTTCAAGTGGGACAACATCACATAATACCTCATCCTTGAAGGGATTGATGTCATAGGACAAACGACATTGTTGGCTAACGCATATGTCTCGTCCCCAACTCAACCATCTGATTGTGTATGGTTGGGGGTGTGGCATCATTGGCGGCTTCAATCTCTTGACAACCTCGAATAAGATCAGGTTCTTATGACTCCTGTTGTCAACAATGAAAATAAGTGGGGTCCCCTTTACCCACATCTGCGAGTGGAAGAGGCACTCCCCCTCCTCGGGCTCCTCTAGATCTTCTGGTTGTATTGTTGTGGCCACGATGGTAGTAGTGGGTTCTTTATCGATGATCCATTTCCATTTATTGTGCTATGAATTAGATTGAGAGTCAGGTTCTAATTATTTTTCTTTGAGCTCATCCACCAATGATTGTTTCAAGCGACATTCATCAGTGTTTTTCTAGGGGATTTTATGGAACTCACACCACTTTTCGGTGTCATTCTTAGAATTATCATCACCCTTCTTAGCCAGTTTATTGGAATGATTTTCTTGATATTGACTTTCCTTCCATTTTTCTTCGTTCTGTGAGTTAGGTTTTCCTTTTCCATGCTTCTATTGTGGCGTATTTGCAAACCTAAACTCCTGCTTATTCCACTGCTTGAATTTATGCTCAATTTTGATTGCATATCGATAAGCAGCTCCCAATGAGGAGAAGTCTAAGAAATCCATATTTTTTTTAATGTACCTATGTATATCAGTGTTGTACTTCAAAACCAGATGTCTCTTGGAGTCTTTGATACCCAAATTTGAGCACAAGTTATGAAAGATGTTAGTGTACTTCGACACTATCTGGTTTCCTTTCTAAGGTAAATTCGTCCATCTCATGTACTAGTAATCATAGTTTTCAACAAGGTAAAAATCCTCCTTGAGGGAATCTACAAAGGCTTCCCAAGTGGGTTATCTCCCGAATGGAATAGATTCATCTGTGGTGTACCTCTCCCAGTAACCTTCCCACCAAAATTTAACAAGGGGAAGGGAATTAAGGAGTGCGAAGTTGATATTTTCACTATCAATTTTTTTTTGGACATAGTAATAACCTTCTAGCAGATTCAACCATTTTTCTAGAGAATATGCATCTACCAAGCATTCAAATAAGGGGATATCAAAATTTACTTGTACCTTGAAGGGTGCCACACCTCCAAAATGACTGTTTGTCGAAGATGCCTTGAATTCCATCAGTAGTCATTGAAGGGTCTGAGCGAAATTGTTCATCATCTTGTTCCTTTGTCACATGAGGGATTCCTTGAGAATTGTATTGAAAGGATCTCCTACTCCATCATATCTCTTTTCTTCCACCATGGGAGGTCACTTGGACTAGTGAGAGCGATTGTCCTCAAGTGAAATTAGCTCGAGACCTAACTCTCTATACCCTAACCTCGTTGGGGACATGCTCTAAGAAATAACAAGCATAAAACTACTCTAATACCACATATCTAGATTATGCTGAGAAAAAAATGAGATACAAAGGAAAATTCAACAAAAACACATAAATAAAGTGAAATTACATCACACTCAATTTCATCCTTAAAGGACCTCCTTCACCTCGATTATATATGAGAGAGTGAGAGAAGAATAATTGCTATGATGCAAGTGGGATAAATTGGTCTAAGTTTACAAAATTCCATAGGCATGTCAAACACTTAGACTTCCTAGGAGGTCACACATCCTAATACTACTCTGTCCCAAGCATGCTTAACTATGAAGTTCTAATGGGATCTGGTGCATTAATATTGTAGAAATTACATTACATTACAAATGGAGATGGCATTACATTACATTCCCTATCAAAAGGGTGAATATCATGGTTTATCAAAACCATAGGATTATAAATGTTGATTCAATGGAGAAGGTGGATGGACACTGAGATCCACCTATATCAGAAGCCCGTGTCTAAAGCCTATTCTCAGAGTTCCACCTCAACATGATAATCGATCATTTTCCCTCGTTTTTGCTTGACTAGATTTCTCTATGTGGGAAACATCCTCCTTGATGAAGTTTGTGAAGTGAAGATGATAATTGAATGTGACATCAATGGCATCATCCCAAGTACGATTAATTTGATGAGGTAGTTTTACTTTTAGGGTCTTCCTTCCATCTTTCTTGGTGCCCCTTTTAGCCCCACGTTTGCTAGATTCTGAACAAGGAACACCATTAGGATTCAACATCTTGGCCTAGGGATGAGTAACAAAAATGAAGGAGGGAAGGATGTAGGGAAGGATTGAGAGAGGCCTCCAAGAATGGGGTGATGGTATCAAATCCAGGATATCAATCACCTACCTAGAGAGGAAAAGCAATGAAGGACACCCCAGGTCATCCAACAAATTTCCATTTAACTATGGAGGGAGAGAATTTCCATCCTAAGATAAATATAGAGACAAGCTAGATCAAAATTGATCTGAATCAGTTCCGAAAAAGAACAATTGGATATTGTCACTATTAAAGAATGTTTCTCCTACAGATAGAAGAAACTTCCCTTGGATTACTAGACCCATATACCAAGACAAAAATAGTACAAGTGGACACTAACATCCCTTTAAACTTATATTAACCAATCAGAATGAGAAGGAGAAAAATGATATGATGAACCTATTTCAACGTTTGTCCTCGCTGCTTCCACTCCCTGAGCTTGATCTTCAAACCCCCTGGTGCAAATTGAGATCTGCAATTGACAACAAAGGAAAACAATTATCTCCTAGTCTACTTGATTAGGGAAGACAGATCTATCTATGAAGATTAGAACAATAGTAGACAAGCAAATGAGAAAATACACAAGCTTGAAGGAAATAGGACAAATATATATTGAATGAGAACCAATAAAAAAGATACTTACAGACCAAAATTGATGCTGCAACAATCTCTCCAATATCTCCTCATCCAACTCTTGCACAAATGTACCAAGATCAAAATGATGATACTCTGACTGATTACTTCCCCCTTCACCTTGGAAATACCTTCAATATATAGGATTGAGAGGAACAACCACCATGAGAAAATGAAGGATATGGTTGAGGATATGGATCCTTGAGTTTGGGATATGATCCTAAGATAAATCCATAACATAGGGGTCGAACACAACCAACCTCATCCCAAGAGAGATGACCCATAGAATAAGGTGGAGGATCCCCCTTTTCCCTCTAACAAGACTGGCACACCCCCTTAGTTGAACACATGGCACCATATTCTAGAGTGTAAATCCCCTAACATGGCAAGGTGGGTGCCATTCCATGAAGTGGAACTCCCCTAACATGGCTAGGGGGGTGCCACCTTTCATAAATTTCCAAAAAAGGGTCGATTTTTCCAAGAAAAGGTGTGTTTTGACCTTGAAATGATGGGTTTCTTCCTCCAATATGACTTAGGGGTCATGTAAAACTGTTTTCATGGTTTCAAGGGGTGGTGACAACTAGAAAAATCAATGAGACACTTGGTAGGGTGCATATGACACTTGCGACAGTGCATGTGACACTTAACAAGGTGCATACGTCACTTTGTGACACTTGTGACACTCAAGTGTAACATTTTGGTGTGTAATAGGCACATTATCTAGGATGGTCAACACAACCAATGTTTAAGGCTATGGACAATGAAGGAGATCAACTTGTTGGTGTGAAGGGCCCCATGCCATCATGTTTGATGTCTACTCTTGTATTCAATGTAGTCTTAAGTCAAATATATGAGATGTCAAGTTTGGTATTATATTGTTGTACATAACGAAATAACATATTAATAAATTATAATACTTTCTTGAGACATTTTCCCCCCTGGGGGAAAAGAAAAAAAAAAGAGAGAGAAGGAGGAGAAATGGACTAGGGAGAAGCTGAAGCGTTGGGGATTCTTGACCTTCTAGCTATCCTTCTGATCAACCAGATCGCCTACATATCATTTCCCCACAAGGGAATATGGGTTATTTGGTTGTGAATGAAGTACGAGGATACCCATATTTCACTGAGGAGCATATAGATCAACTAGAGAGCCTATATCTTTCCCATTGTTTCATAATAAAGAGCTTGGATGAAGCCAATTGAATGTTGGTTTTACCATTTGGATTTCTAGGTAAAGAGAACTTTGCTCCAATTGTGATTTTAGTTCATTTCCCATGGATACGATTACGATGGTCCAGTAAGCCTATCTAACAACTTTGTAACCACGCCCGTACATCCATTTGAAAATTTGGGAATCAATGACTCTCCTTCTATAACTATTTCTATTTACTTGTAAGATGCTATTTTAGTTTTAATATTTGTTGGGGAATTTTCTCTCACTTGAGAAGTCGAATTTGTTGCTAGTTGGTGTCTAAACTTTGTCCATAGGTTGTAAATTATGTTTTCAATATTTCTGGGAGTTTTTCCTTTGCCCACTTGTCATACCATACTCAACATTGTATCATTTCTTGGGCATTTATTATTTTCCCATGAGCCACATACACATTTTTCTACATTGTTGGCTATTCAATTCACCTTCTAAACATTTTCGTCATCCTTGGTCACCAAATTATCCCTTTGAGATATAATATCCATTGTTGTTAAACCCAACTCGTCCTTGAGAAATTTTCTTCACTTTTGGTCAACTCCTTCCACCTGAGTCATATTACCCTTCTTTATTGGGCCGACTACACTTTCCAGTTGACTAGAACTCCTCTCTGGTTGGTTGGGTTTCTTTCTCTTGGTCAACCAGACAAGTAGATGGTCAAATTTCTCTTTTCCTAGTTGACTTGCTTGTCATTTAGTTGACTTGACTATTGGGGTGGTCGATTGGTCTCTCATTTAGTCGAATCGACTATTTGGGTGGTCAAATAGTGTGTCATTTATTTGACTAAGCTATTGGGGTGGTCAATTGGTTTTTCATTTGGTCAAATCAACTATTGGGTTGTCTTGTTGAGTTACTATTAGATCATGAGAGATAAAAAAATAAAACGAGATTTTTCAGTGGATATAGTAGTGTTTTCGACTAATTGAGAGGATTTTGTGTTCATGAAATGGATAGGCTTTAAGAATTTTGTTTATAGATTATATGGTATTAGATAAGAAGTTTGAATGCACCTAATGAAACTTGTATGTTAAGTAACCATAGTGACTATAAAAGAAGTGGAAAATAGTTGTTTCTAAGGTTAGAGTGAAATATAAAACCAAGAATGGAAGAGGAACATTATGGAGAAAATGAGGAAGAACATCCCAAGGTCAAGTTGAATTGACAGGACCAAAATTTGGCCACATTTACATCAATGGTGTCACAACTATTGGTAGTGAAGTGCAAGGAAACACCATCAACAAAGGCTTGTCATGAAGGCCATAGGAAGGAAGAAAATAAACCAGAGATAGAGTGTAAGACTGAGCAAGAGATGGGAGAATGTAGTATAGTAAGACATAAGTACCTTTCTGTGTTGAGGCCAAGGTGGAAATCAATCCATAATATGGGGAATTGGACTCCATCAGGCTGAACCCATGAATTCAATAGATGAAAGCATACTTCAATGTGCATGAAGTAACTGGAAAACAAAATATTTATTTTTCTTGGTTGAAGCTTGAAGGCCATACTTTGGCATGGTGGGAGAGTGATGCTATAGGAGGCCATACTTTGTCATGGTGGGAGAGTGATGTAGTAGGAAAAGAACTGGAAAAAGAGCCACTAGTGACTAATTGGGATGTGTTCAAGGACATGATCAAAGACCAATTTTACCCAATTGGATATGAGGAACACTAACAAATAGTATGGAATTAATTCATATAGAGACAATGAAAATCAGTGCAAGAGTTCACCACATAATTCAAGAAGAGAGAAGTCCAGACGAGAGTTTCTCTCAAAAGTCCAAACATGTTAATCAAGTATTTCGTGGCATTGTTACCTTATATTTGGTGACAACTTATGATATTTATACCAAAGATGATTTATGATGCCAATGCTCAAGCATGGTACCTTTAGGGAGACAAGTAGAATAAATAAATAAGTACACGCAAGCAAGCAAAACCACGAGAGTAGTAGAGAAAGAAGAAAACAAAGAATTGGACTGAGAATAAGATTGTGGCATCAACATAAGAAGTGGAAAATTATTCCAAGCAATGTAAAGGATGTGATCGAAAGGGACACACTGAGGAGGATTGTTGGAAATATCACCCTAAGAAGTGTCCCAAACATTTCCAGAAGAAGAAAAAGAAACAGTTGATATCAGTGGATGCATAGGAATAGGTGGACAACACCTCAGACCCAGAAGGGAAGATCATTTCCACCAACCTTCAGAAAGAGGTAGAATTAGTTGGTTACAATCACCGGGACGAGAAGGAGATGACTGGACTATTATGCATTAATATCCACATGAAACAAAGCAAGGATGATTACTTGTTTGATCCTGGTTCACAATCCAACCTGATCTCTATGCAATTGGTTGAGAAGATTTGGCTAGAGACACAAGATCATGTGAATCCATACCCCCTAGGTTGGGTAAGGTAAGATGTGGAATTGAAAGTGAGAAAGTAGTGAAA
This sequence comes from Picea abies, assembly GCA_900067695.1. Classification (NCBI taxonomy): domain Eukaryota; kingdom Viridiplantae; phylum Streptophyta; class Pinopsida; order Pinales; family Pinaceae; genus Picea; species Picea abies. The sequence continues at coordinate 14,751 of CBVK0103327220.1, forward strand.
ATTTAAGTTTTCCATCAATCAAAACTTTGATGATGAAGTAGTTGCATATGTGGTTCCTCTAGATGTATGTGGATTCGTCTTGGGAAGCACATATTTGTATGTGAGGATGACATTTTCAAAAGGAGAGAGAACCAATATAGTCTATTCAAGGATGGAAAATCATATGGCATAAATGAACTCAATGATAAAGATAAAATCTCTCTGATTAACACTCATGATGCTAGAAGAATCATGGGTAGTATAAAGACGTTTGTCTTGTTGTTCTTGAGAAAAGTAGAGAAACACAGAGAAGGTAGTGAGTTGGATAGGAAGGCATCCTTGGAAAGATGTAGTGGAAAGAAACTCCAAAAATACAACAATTGATTGAAGCTTGCAAGGAATTGTTTCGAGAGCCTTGGGGAATACCACCCAAGTGAGAGGTTGAACACGAGATTTAATTGTTTCCAAATTGACCACTTCCTAACATCGGGTTGTATAAGCAGTCCATCATCAAAGCAGATGAATTAAATAAGAAACTACAACAATTGTTGGAGAAGGGAGTCATTAGACCCGATATGTTTCCATGTGGCTCACCCATCATCATGGTGCCAAATAAAGATGGAATCTAGAAAATGATTTAAGTTTGTTTCCCATGGTCCAGTAAGATAGCCTAACAACTCTCCAACCAAGCCCATACATCCATTTGGAAGTTTTGGAATTGACGGTTGTCCTTCCATATTTTTTTCTATTTACCTGGAAGTTGTTATTTTAGTTTTAAGGGACGTTGGATAATTTTCTCTCACTTTCGAAGTCAATTTGATGCTAGCTGGTGTCTACACTTTGTCCACGAGTTGTACTTCACATTTTCAACATTGATGGGAATTTTTCATTTTCCCACCATCCATATACAAATTGTACCCAACATTCTATGTTTGCTTGGGCATTTATTATTTTCCCACAAGCCATATACACGTTTTTCTACACCGTTGGTTGTTCAATTCACCCTAACGTTTTTCGTCATCACTAGTCACCAAATTCACCCTCTGAGCAATTATTGTTGGATTACTGAGAGGGGGGGTGAATCAATAATACATCAATTTAATCATTTTTAACCATATAATGCAAGTGTTATATCAGTGTAGCATTATCATCCAATAATTGTAGAGTAAATAAACAATGAACAAATGAGAAATCATACATATACACAATACACCAGTGTTTTTACATGGAAACCCAAAGCGGGAGAAAACCACATAATTATTTTTCTTATATGTCTTGAAGAATTACATTCATTGGAAGCATCAACTTTCTTTGTTTTCCAACTGCAACTGGAAGGAGTCTCCAACCCCCTAGTTGTGACTTGAAGTCGC
>CBVK0103327242.1:0-10418 GCA_900067695.1 Picea abies
CTCACCTCACCAGGGACCAAGTTCAAAAGAAGTTTCCTTATCTCATCGAGGAACTCAACGCAATGGGGACCACTGCTTCCTAAGGGGGGAGGAATGATCCAGGTGGATATTGATGGCCACCCACCTATTCCACTTGGACCCCCACGATTGTTTCTTTCAGTTTTTCATTTTTTCAGTTTACTATTTTTGGCAGTTTTTTGGGTCCTGAACTTCCAGAGCCATTTTGAGGCCCTAAACGACGTTTTTTGGGCATGGCCCGGTTGGTGAATATTCATTCATTATAGACCTTGATATTCACTGTCAACAGTTGTATTCCTCGGATAGATATTTCTAACGTGAATCATATGCGTCAAGCGAAGATAGTATGCCAAAGTTACGACCTTGGGAAATTGATGTACCAATTTACCCCGACGGGGCACATATTCTGGTGTTTCATCTCCTACGGTTAGGTTTGTGGATGTTTATGGTTTCCATTGTTTCTCAATAACATATAGGCCTTCGAGCCTCATTATAAAACAAAGTTCAGAGGCCTGTAGCCACCACATCTCTTCTCAGAGATAAGCTACCAGCGCCCTAGCTAGTTTATTTCTATTATGTCTGTAAATAAATTTCAGTTCTTTGATATTAATGAAATGAAGTGTTATTTCCACTGCATCTTTGCATTCATGTTTATTTGTGTATTCTGTTGCGTTCCTGCATAAACTTGGATCATGTTATGAAATCTAGAAAGATTCAATGTGACATGTTTAAACATTTTAAAAAATAGATGGATACATACCATGATACCCAGACTTATTGCCTCATGGAGCAAGACTCATTGCCATTCCAGGACTAGGACGATGTGATGGATATTGTTTTCGATGGTATGTGGGCTCTGCTGCAGAAAAAAAGGGCCCTTCGGGGCCATGCTCAAGTCATATCACTCTCGACACTCCATGTCTAGGACCATTGGGCCTTGATACACGATCTCCTTAGTTAGCCCTAGGTTTGGGAGTAACATGTGGCTCTAACTCAGGGACATGTTCTGACCATAGAATGCATGAGAACCTCAACATATCTGGTGTGACCTGTTCCTGCTAAGACTCAACATAAGATGTTAATAATATCTGGGGTGATGCCATCACCCATTGTTCATACATGATACAAAACCTTAAAATGAAATCAACTGTCTAATATAAAACATAATCATGAAAATACATATATACAAGTGAGGAAAACAATATGAAAAGTGCAACTACAATGATGTTAATATACAATGCAACGATATATACAATGAATGCAAATGCCTACCTACCCTACCTCACATGTACTTACCTGTCAAATACTAGGTATAATCATACAACCAATACAACCACGCTAGCAATGTATCATAACACCTCCCTTTGTGATTCATCATAAACCAAAACAATGACAATTTAATCACAAAATAAACATGAATTAGAGCATGCATTATATCATAGGAAGTCGTAAAGTCTAGCTCATGGACGCAGGAGGGAGGGACAAAATCATGCAAATTCACCCTTTCATAAAAGTGATCAATCCATCTCAGAAAAGGATCGTGAAAGGTCAATGACTCAAAGGGTCCGAGGGTTGACTAAATTGGACATCATCACTCCATGAGGTCTAAGAAGGGATTAATAAGAACTTAGACAAAAACTGCCAACTTATCAGGGGAAAGTTGAAAGATTGAGATAATAAACTTCTCAAGGAATTCAACCTCCCCTTGAATTCTAACGGAAATTTTTTCCATAAAGAAAACTTGAAACAAGATACATGTTCCCCAACTACATCCTTAGTGACATAACGAGGTAAAGCAATCAGAGGGAGATGGACAACCTTGTCACAAGTATCCTTCTTCAAGAAAGCAACGTCCTCACCTTTATCAAAATTTGAGCACAACAATAGTTGATAATCTTCTTTATAGAATCAATCCAAGTGCTCAAAGGAATACTCATCAAAATCCTCAAGGTATGACCGAAAATAATCAAGAGAACATTTCACTGGGTCATCCTTGGGTGCTTGGAAAATTTCTATAATTATATCATCATCTTGTTTCCAAACGTCAAAATTCTTAGAAACATCATATGATTGTTGTAAAGGCAACATTCAAAGATATCCTTCCATATCATAAATGGGATCCTCATCAGAACCAATCACATCCCACTTACATCTTCCAAAATGTGTAAAATCATCAATATTATCAACCATGTCACTACCTTTATCATAACATGAAGGATTTAATGCATCCAAGGGCTCCTCTAATACTTCTTCATTTTCCAATCATAAAATAAAGCATCAACAAAATCTTGGAAAGCGAAATAACTTATCGTGTTCACTTCTTGCTATGCAGGAGTGTCAAAGACTTGGATGACTTCATCAAATGGAAGAGCATCCAGTACATCATCCCCAAGACTCATCTCTTTAATCATCTTTTTTCCCTCATTAGAAAATGAAGGACCTAGATCTTACAAGGGTTCCTTTACTTCTTCACCTTCTGAATCATAGAACAAAGTGTCATAAAAAACCTGGAAAGGAAAATGATTCACCTCATTCTCTTCATCTTGTGTAGGAGATATAGGATCTTGGAGAGCTTCATCAGACGAAGGAGAAGATAATAGTGCTTCATCCTCATAAGTCACTTCTTCTATCAAGTCTTTATTGCATGTTGTTGAATCATGGGAAAAATGTTCTCCTCTTCAAGGGGTTGACAACATTATTCATAAATATCTCCTTCTATATCAGAGGGTTCTTTGTATTGAGTATGGTACACATCCCTGAGATCTTCCACAATATCAGTGGTGAATCCTTCGTCCTCTAGGGCTATTGTGATATTTTGAAGGGCATATTCATATTTATGGCATTGTGGTTTCACAAAATCAATAAACCTACTAATGAGGTCTATGAAAGATGATATACCCTTATCTTCGCAACAACCCTTAATCCAATCTTGCAAAAAAGACAGAAGGGAAAGTATGAACAATTTTACCAGAACATCCTCCCCTTCAAATTCTATCTCACTTATATACTTCAAGAATTCTAGAATGTGAGTAATTGGGAGGTATCCGAATCTTGGAGAGTTGTTTAACCATTTTATATAAAAAAAAATGCGGGTATCCTCGAAAAATTTCAAAATCAATAGTCAGATACACTTGTTCCCAGGGTGCCATGATTAGAGAGTAAGTCACTGGAGTCGTCAGATAACCTCTTAAGCATTATCAAAGAGAGTGAGGGAACCTCCCTTAGTGGAGTTGTCGGGTAAGCTTTGTAAGATGAATTATTTTAGGATAAATCTTACCAAAAATTTAATCATTCGAAGAAAATTGACTTGATGTTTCCTTGCAATAATGCCAAAAATGTTATCGCACAATTTGTACTTGCCCAAAGCCTAAATTCAAGTAGGCCTAGATTGGCATAACACAGAGGTGGCCCTGTCACTATCACCCCAATAGGGTACCTCTTTCTCTTTAGGAGGAGGAGAAAACCTCACTCCAAGGGAGATGTCCCAGGACCTAGTTGGTTGATGAACGGTAAAAAGACCAAGTAAAACCCACCCCTCTCTGTAGGTCACTCAAGGAAAGAAGTCACTTGGTAAAGTTCAAAGGGATAAAAGGAAACGGAAATGAATGGTACCTGCCCTTTATCAATGAAACATCAAATGTTAGCAATAACAATGATTTCAATAATTATGATCAGTGACTTCTTAGATGAATTATGTGCTACTAAAACACGTTATATAAAACAAAGATAAAATTATAGTAGCAACAATGTATCCGGAAATTGCAAGTTATGATGACAAAAATGATATAAAGACTTTGCAATTTGATAGTACTTTGTAACTTACAATTTCAAGATTAAAACGCGTCAATAAGTGACTTCAATGGGTTGTAAAAACACTTGTAAAAACAATAAATTAACAGTTATGAAAACAACAAACAACTTCAGAAAAAGTACCTTGCTAAGGCAATTTAGTGAACATTTTTGGCATTTATTGATTATGGTTTGCCTAGTACAAATTCTGGGTGATTTATCAATCAACAAATGAGTTTAACAGGTTGTCAAAAGTGATTTTAACAACAAAAAAATTAATAACGATGATAGCAACAAACAAGATTCATAAATGTACTCTGCTGAGGCAATTGAACATACACTTTGGCATTAATTGATAATAGCTTGCCTAGTACAAATTCTGAGCAGTTTATAAGACAGTTGGCATGTTGAGATTGGTTGCAAATAATGGCTGTAATAGGAGTTACAACAACAACAAATTAGCTATTAGTATTTATAGACTAGGTTAGCAAGTTAGTTAAGCTTAGTAAGATCTTCAAGGAAGACAGTTTGAAAGTTGTTTTATCTCACTCATCCACAAGAGCATAGAAATCAGTGCCTTTAGGAGATTATGGAGTCAATAACATCAACAATATCACTTGGGAAATAAAGAAATGATAATACTTGTGTTTAAGGAAAGAGGTGTTGGCACTTCAAGGCATCAAGCATATAAGTCCTTCATAGAGGTTTTGATAGAGAGTAGGTACTTCTAGGCCCTAGCATACCTTCCTTCCTTAGGCTTTAAACAAAAAAAAATGGTAATTAGAGTGAAGTTACTAGAGAGCTATCACTTTAGAGCTCTAGTAATCACTTCCAAAACAATGTATAATTGGCAAATTCAAGGTGGTAGAAAATTTATAGGGAAAAAGAAGCACTCTTGTTTCTCCCTTAGGGTTTAAACAAGCAATTTCATAATCTTTGACATGAAACAAGAAAATTTTACCACAAACATTAATTACATGAATAAAATGCATATTTTCTACTTACTTCAGCAAGAATAATCAAGTCAAACCCTAGTTGAAGACCATTCCACCATGAAAAATGCCAAGATACACCACCATAAAGCTTCCCTGAGAGATGTGCACTAGTTATTTCAGCCAATAACGCTTAAAGAGGGAAAAATTTTCAGTCCACCACTTGTGTGTGATGAGTTATGATCAAAATCAATGTCAATTTTTGTTTATTTATACAAAAATTTGACCTTAATTAAGTTTTAGGTCAAAAAAGACAGGCCAACCTGGCTAGTTTCTTACAAAATTAAATTCTGGACAAAATAAAATAATTTGGCATGTGAAGACCCTCCTAGGGGTGATGTCATGCCCTTCTAGGGTGATGTTGGTCCTCTGTCATGGAAAGTTGGGCTCAGGGAGTGAAAATTTGGGCCTCCAAAGGCCAAAACCCTGCCCACACGTGCCAATAACCTCAGGATTACCCCTAATGTGACAACCACTACATGTAGAAACGTCTAGGGTTGCATGGGTGACGTCCAAGGCCTCCAAAGATCAACGTTTAGGTGGGAAAGGCACAACCTCATGGGTCTAGGTCCCCCAAAGTGCCTCCAAAGGCAACATCCTTCTTCTTCTTGGAAAAACCCTTTCATCTTCATCCTACCCTCTGGTTGGGGTCTCAACATCCATCAAATGGGCTTTGAGCCCTCATGAAGGTTTGAGCTAGTCATCTCTCCATGTACCTATTCATCAGGCAAGGTCCTACAATGGAAACAAGTACGCCCTCCAGGGGTCCATAATTCACATGCATCATACTACATAAATCACATCTAATAATTAAAATGCCAAAACATGTGCATTAAACCCCCCTAAACCCAAACAAATGCTCAAAATGTTATGCAACTTGACAAGTCTAGGGTTTAGAATGGTCTCAAGGTGTCCTATTGGGACATACTCCCTTAATTCAAGGTATTTTACCCAGTGGAACTTGATCCAAATCATGCAAGCATATGAGGTGGTGAAGGGAAAACCTTTGGGCATGGGGTGCATGTGATAGCAGGGAAATGTAAAACTCACCTATGGGTACCTTTGTTGAGGGTGAGTTGCACCTAGTCATGGATGAAAATGTTTCCAAGCCCATTGATTGCCATTTATTCTTTTTATCTTTGCTTTCTTCATGCTGCAAGGAAAGAGTTGATGGCCACCGCTCTGGCTTGGTGACCAGCTAGTGGCAGTGTCACCCAAAAACATTTCACATAAATGATAAGGTTGTCTTGTAATGATACCCCCTTTATCTTGGCCATGCAACCAAGAGCCACTACCCTGGCTTGGTGACCAGTTGGGTGGTAGTTTCATACCACTACATGTTCATGGTCATGATACGCCGGCTCATGACAAGACCTCCTATCCACCAACAAATTCCTTGAGTGTTTTATTCATATGTGGGTCACATTTTCTTGCTGAGAAGTGTTTCAGTGCTTTCTCAGGGATCCCTGGGTGAAGCATCTCGGAGGTTTAAATTCAGCTCTTAAATTTTTCTAGATACATTGCCCCCTGGGCCTTTATCCCCTTCTTCCCATGAGGTAAGGTACAACCCTTTCCCAGTTGGGCCTTCCCCAATGCCCAAAAATGTGGATAGATGGAGGGGATAAAGATGGAAAATGGTAAGTATGGAGGGAACGTGCGATGACTTTTCAAAGATCCACTAGGTAACAACCTATCCTAAAGGGAAACCAACTTACTAGGGCACCATGTGACCCTCCCAAGTTTGAACAAGGAAAAGAGCATAAAGTCAAGCAAACATTGTGAAATCCATAAAGATTCAATGCGACATCTTTAAACATTTTAAAAATTGAAGCGATACATACCATGATACTCAGACTTATTACCTCATGGAGCAAGACTCATTGCCATTTCAGGACCAAGGCGGTGTGGTGGATATTGTTTTTGATGGTATGAGTCTCTGCTGCGGAAAAAAGGGGCCCTTTAGGGCCATGCTCAAGTCGTCTTGCTCTCAACACTCCATGTCTATGACTTGTGGGCCTCGAGACATGATCTCCTTAGTTACCACTAGGTTTGGGAGTAACAGGTCCAAAATAGAGGTAATCGGTTCCTATTGTTTCCCTTTGTCATATTCTTGATCATTGTTTTCTTTACCTAAAGGAGCTTGAGAGGAGTCCAAGGACCCCTAGGTTTCTTCTTCTTCCTAATTTTGGTCAACCTAGTTCACATGGGTTTGTAGGGTTATTCAAGAGATTTTGATTTCTCTGAAGGGCACAAGTTTGTCTCCTTTATCAACTAAGGGGATTGCCACAAAGAATTCCTAGTAGATGGTGTTTTTTCACAAGTAGAAGTTGTTGGAGAAGGAGGTACCTGATTGATCAATTAACATGCTTCCATTTCTCCAACCCACCAAGTGGGTTTTCTATAATATTTCCTTGAATGCTTGGTATTTGAGAGATCAATGCAGTGGGTAGCGATGTGCCCTATTTCGAATCATTCTCTACATCAAAATTTTACTTGTTCATAGTCCATGTTTTCAGTCTAGATCTAATATTTGGAAACCAGATTGATTTTCGTTAAAAATCCCTTACTAAATTCCATGTCCACACATATGTTGTGATACATTAGTGCTTTGTTTCTTCACTTGTAAAATGAAATTTTCTTAGAGATTTTTTGATATCACTTAGGGAATCCTAACCCCAAAAATGTAGAGGAAGATTAGGCCATCTTACACAAACACGAGTCATCGAGAGAGAGTTTGAAGAGGTATCAAATGTTGGATTCTAGGGCTTCATATAGAGTCAATATTTTCCCTAGAATTACATGGACCATAGTTAATGATTCAATCTTTTCCCTTTGCTAGGTCAAATTCTACTATAAATAATCCTTTGGTGCAAGGATAGATATAAGCTTCTTCCTTGAGATTTGGTTTCCAAGAGAGAAGGGAATCCATCGATGGAGGTGTGCAAGATTGGGATAAAGGCCATTGAATCTACAAATGATCCCATTGCCTTTTTAGAATGTTAATTTCTCTATTGCGCCCTTAACTAAAAAAATATAGAGAGTCCAAGAATCATTGACCATGTGAAGTCGAAAGGTGATATTCCACCAGGGTCCCCCTTTAACGCAACATCTTTGAAAGGGATTCTAGAGGTCTTGGGAGATAGGGGTGAATCTTCTCTGGTTATAACCAATGTTCCTTTGGATGATACTAAATCTTCGAGCACCTTTTGGTGTCATAGAGAAGAAGTGGATGCTGCCATGATTAAATGAGTGATCCATTGAGTTGAAGGAGCCTATGTGGTAGAGGAGAGGAGATGGGAGGACAACTGAAAGTGAGTTCAAAGTAAAGGTTGAACAGACCATTCGGTACGACATCGAGTTGCTAGGGAAAATCCTAGTCGTTACCTACCTAGAGGTCTCAAGTATAGGGTTATATCAACAAGGAATTAGGGAACGAGCTATTGCTTTGTTGATGCAGGGATTATGCAAAGATTTTTCGAGGGTCATAACTTTTGACTCGATTATCCATTTGGGATGAAATTTTACAGGGTGTTGTCTCGAAGAGTTCATTGACGTGTTGATTTGATCCTTCAAACCAAACATCGTTTTAACACTTTTTTGGGGCCAAATTCCTTCAGATAAGGCCTCAAATTGGGGTTTTAGTGTTTTTACGAGAATTTACAAATTTTTAATTATTAGTTATCTCTTAGTTTATGAACTTAATTAGAAAAGCGAGTTGAAAAATAGTGTTTCTCTAGTTAGCTCTTAGTTATTGGTTAGTTTTAGAGTCATGCGAGAATTTCCTCAAATTAGTTGTTTTCGAAAATCTGAGCTAGTAGTTATAAGGGGTTGAACTTCCACTGTAATAGTTAGGGTGGAGAAGAAATAAAATAAAGTTATTTTCCATTCTCGTGTGTTTGCATGGTTTTTAGATCTTGTGAATGAATCCAATTTTATGGGTTACATCATTTTCCTACCATTTCTCTTGGTGCTATTTCCATTGATGGTCGTTCTTCAATCGGATCATCTTAAATTGGGATCGGAGGAGAGAGATAAATTGTTATGGGTGTTTGCTCAGAAGTTGGTCGCTTTTGAACCTATCTTGTTGCCTCTCCTACCTTTGTCTTTATTGTTATCTATGCTTTTGTGTCCTTTGATGGTGGAATTTCTACTACTTCATTGTTTCAAGGAATTTTCTACTAGTAGTACATGGACAAGATGTTGGTAGTAAGTCCCAAGAAAATTAGAAAGAATCCATATGCTTAAAATTATGGTAACCGTAAAATGGTTAAATTCCAATCTGACAAATGACAAGAGGGTGGGATTTGATTTTCTTATTTGTGTGCAAGGAGTGAATTACAAGCCTCAAATGTTCGACCACTACCTCTGAGTACTACCATGACAACCCCAAAGGCTGAATGACCTCATGGGAGTTGAATCTTAATTATCGGTGAAAAACTCCTCATTCTTCATCAATAAATCCGACACCTTTAAATAAAAATAAACATAAACTTTTAGATGCTTAAAAATTTTAAATAAAATAAATCTATATTAATTTAATTAGATACATTTAAAAAAAATACGATTGATACTATGATTGATTGATATTATGATTGATAGCCTACGTCCTCCCTGCACTAATTATTACTTCAATTACTATGATTGAAATACAAATAGATGATATACCACCCATCCCTACTTTTCCATCAGTGGTCCTATCCACCTCTCATAACACCATATATCACATGCATCTTTCTGTGGGCCACCAGTGAGATACCACTCTCGAAGAGCTAGAATTCTAACCTTTGTGTTTGGACCTATAGACAGTTTCTATGGGGCCAGTGGACGCTTGTAGGCTACTATGGATACTCTAACTCCTAGTTATGTTGTGTAGTCCCACCCCTCCACATCATACATCTAGCGAGTAAGGATAAAGGCGCTCAAGCTCAAAGAAAAAAACAATGGCTACCATTTGACTCGTATACAATATTTTTTAATATTAATTTTTTTAATATGCCACAAAATTCTTCCGGGAAAAACACCTAACTTATGTGGAGGCAAAATTGTCAAATTTTCGATATTATATTATTATTATTTAAAGTATTGTTTTCGTTCATTTTGTTTTATTAGTGCTACAACACCACGAAGATCTTACCACATCATGTACTAAAGCCTCTGACTTTTCTAAATGTAATACATAATAATATATTCCATGGATTTTAATTCAAAGGGTTACCATTTTTTAAATAAATAATAATGCATTCCATGGATTTGAAGTCAAAGGATAAAAACATGATATCATTGCTCATGTTAATGTTGAGTAAGCTAATCATAGTCATGATAAAATATGATATCATTGGTGATGTTAATATTACATAAGTTACGATGTTGATTTGTATATTAAAATTAGTTTTAGAAATGGTTAAATACAATACTTAAATTTATAAAAATATTTAATAAAATAAAAGTTTATTTTATTAATAAATATTTTAAGTATAATAAAAATATAATAATGATGATAATCTAAGATGGATTAAGATATTATTTAATTAATTTTGAAATTTATATTTTGAAATTATTAAATTTATAAAATTTTAATAAAATAATAATTTTATATATATATATATATATATATATATA
>CBVK0103327270.1:0-14315 GCA_900067695.1 Picea abies
ATTAACTGGTTTACCTCCTCCTTGGGTGTTTTGGTTATTGGAGTGAAAATATTTCATTGGAAATCTCTTTGCTGCATTCCAGAAAGGGTCTGGTTGATATCCCTTCTTCCGTTGGTTCATTCTCTATTTTTTCTTGTCTTTCCAAGCCTTGGGAAATTCAAACCGTTGTTTGTATTGTTCATAACACATTCGGGATTTTATGAAAACTTCGCTTAAGTTCTTGAGGTTGTCGAACTCAATTCTGTCCTTATAGGACTGTGGTAAACAACTTAGGAACTGCTGGATTTTTTCTTTTTCCTCTCGGATATAAGACACGGACCTTAGTAATTCTAGGAATTTGTTTATCAGGTCTTCCATAGTCATTTGACCGATTCGTAGCTACACCTGACAACCAGCTACACCACCCAAATGACTACATGAATTGGAAAATTTTAATTACATCTTCAATCCATCTATTTGTTTGTTTACATCTTCGATCCAATTGTTTATTTGTTTCTTCGTTATAAATAAATATGTGAAGATCACGTAGTAGTTTCTTTGTTCATTAAACTATTGTACAGAAAAGAAAAAGGCATTGTGATATTAGATACTAGTGAATTAATAGACATATTATAAGTTTATAGAATTTGAAAAGATTTATATATTTTATTAATTAAAAATATGAAAATGATATAAATGTAAGATATTCTAAAGTAAAAATTTTAAGTTATTATAATAATAATAATAATCTATTTTTAAGATCACGGCACATCAAATTGGTGTATGAGACCCCCTTGTTTGTGGGACAAGAGACCCCCTCCACCCAGCGATTTGACTGATTAATATGATGTAAATATTAATTATTTTATTATATTAACATAACAACTATGTTATATAATTGTGTAATACATATAACATGTATTATATAATTGTGTTATGGTTAATAAATGTCTATAAAAATATTTTATTTATAAAACCTAATTAAAATTTATACTAATTTAATTAAAATTTGTAAGATTTTCATTAATCACAATTATGTAGTTATGTTAGTGTTATATTTAAATTTATATTTTTTTGGAAACATTCATTTATCACTACGTCTTTTAGGATACAATGAGTCAGCCTGTCTTATCTTTTAGAAATCCATTATGCATTGCCACCTGTCCACACAATGCCTAAATTTAGTTACACTTTTACCGATAAGATCATTTTCTTTCCTATTTTTATTTTTGAAACTATGTTCCAGTGATGAAACGTTTTGTTTTAAAATTTAGCGTTCACCATTTCAATTTTAATGACGTTGAGTTTTTAAAGCAGTGAATACCTGAATATTTTTTTTATCAAATGTAAATGCAACTTAGCAAACAAGTGTTTGATAATATCCTCGCAAATTATCAAATGTAAATGCAACTTAGCAAACAAGTGATTGATAATATCCTCGCAAAAGAGTGTGTTCATTGAATAGGTAATCCTTGTCAAACACACTTTTTGAAATAGTGAATCTTCATTCAACTGTTGTATCATCATTGTACAAACACATTGAAAGTCGCATTTTGAAACAACACTCAACTAACAAATTTAAACAAATTTATTTATAAAAATATTTTATTAATTCAGAAAATATAATAAAATTTTTAATCTAGATAACTCTTGATAATGGAAAATTTGAAAAGTAATTAGTTTTTTATATTAAAAAACAAAGTCCAATCAAGAGAAAAGACAAAGACAAAATAAGATTAACATAGAAAATGGTGATATGGTAAATGGAAAATCACATAAATTTGGTCATGGAAGCTAGTTTTAATCAGACATAATTAACCTCTTATAGAATACTCGTCAAGGTATATTGATAGCCACATAAATTTGGTCATGGAAGCCAACTTTGTTGGTTATCCAGACATAAGTGACAAATCATAGAATACTAATCAAAGTACACTGACAACCATAGAATTTTTTTCATGGAAGCTTGCCTGTTTGGTTCCCCAGACATAAATGACAGGTCATAGAATATTCATCATGCAATCATAGTATAGCATGTTGGTGTTTCCCTGTCCAAATACAATACATTGAGGTGATGATATGAAAAGTAAAAAGGGTGACTTATTAGAGTATGTAGTTTGTGTAGATGGGTTGAATGCTTTAACAAACATAAGTTATGTATGAATTGGACCATGAATGATAATGGTTAAGGTAGATCCTAGATGATAGAATTCAAGAGGGTAGAAAAATAGATCCTAGATGATAGAATTCAAGAGGGTAGAAAAACAATGCAAGTGGGTATGCTATGGGTGTAGTGTTAATGCAAAGGGGAGGCCAGTCTGGTTAAAGTAGATACCAAATGATAGAATTCAAGAGGGTGGAAAAGAAATGCAAGCGGGTATGCTATGGGTACAATGTTAGTGTAAAGGGAAGGCCAGTCTGTTGTGATTTATTAGAAATCTATTCCATTGAGCTGTGATTTATTAGAGTAAGTAGTATGTAGAGATGGGTTGAATCCTGTAACAAACATGAGTTATGTATGAATTGGACAAAAATGATAATGGTTAAGATGGATCTTAGATGATAAAATTCAAGTGTATAGAAAAGCATTGACACTCGTATAAATGAGTTCAATGCTGTAACAAATAGGAGTTATGTATGAATTGGACCATGTTAAGGTAAATCCTAGATTATAGGATTCAAGAGGGTGGAAAAGCATTGACACTCAGGTATGTATTATCATGTACTATATATTATTATCATGTATTATATATTGCCTGTATTATCATGTACAATATTACAGTAAGTTATAATGAAGTTTTTCATCATTTTTTCAATATCAAATATATATTTAATATATTTTTTCAACATCAAATATATATTTAGTATATTTTGAAAAATATATATAGTCTAATGCAAGACTGTCGAATAAAAATTTGTAACATTCAGACTGCCAAAATGCACCAACCCGAGCATTTTGATGGTCAAATTCCAACAGTATGTCTTATCTGATAATTACATCTATCAAATTTTTCTACAATACCTGAATTTGTCATACCCAATTTTTGTAGTCAATGAAAATTTGTTTTAATGAGATAAGTGGAGAAAAATTACATTTACATGTCATATTAAAGGGGACAATTTTCCCACTATCTGATCTCAGTGGGATCCAATCTGGGAATTGCATGTATCAAATTTTGCTACAATACTTGAATTTGTGATACCTTTATTTCTGAAATACTTGGATGGACAACAACAATACCTCTTGCATGCAGTCGAAGAAAATCCTTTTCAACTAGAGAAGTGGAGAAAAGTTACATTTATATTTCATGTTAAAGGGACAATTTTCTCATTGTCTCATCTCATCTCAGATCCAATATGGGAATTACATCTATCAAATTTTGCTACCTAAATTTGTGATACCTAATTTTTTCAATATTTGGATGGACAACAGTGGCGCCTCTCATATGCAGTCGATGAAAATCCTTTTTAACGAGAGAAGTGGAGAAAAATTGCATTTGTTTGTCACATTAAAGGAACAATTCAGGGCATTGCTCGTGCTATAGAACATTTGTCACCTGTGAATCTGCCAATGGCATCATCGATCCCATTTAGAACAATCATGATGTATAGATATAAATCATCCTCGATCCCATCCAGAACCATAATTATTTAGATATAAATCCTTAGGCCATCTGCTTGCAACTATCACTACATTATTTACCTAGATTTCAAAGGTCTAGGTAGATCCTTTAGTTTTGCTTGAATGTATTTGGATCACTTCTTGCATATTTTGGTAGAAACATTGATGGGGCGGCACTTACCAAGCTAGGGAACTTCTCCCTCCCTTTCTCTCCTACAACCTAACCCAACCAACTGCTTCTCTCATCATACATATTGGCCACGATTGCCACACTAAACCCTGACGAAAGAAAGAAACAACCAAGGGCAGAGATTTGGGGCCGAGTTACCACCAAATCCAATCGAAAAATGGTTTTACGACTCCAAAAAACCTAAAACATCACTGGAAGTGAAGGTTTGGATGAAACGACCCTAACAAAGGGTTGAAATTGTGGTTGATGACCACGGATAGATGAGGGATGATAGTGCATATTTAATTTACAAACCTTAATTTTATCATAAAATCTTAATTAGGGTTTGTAAATGAAATATGTTTTCTTTCAATCTTAATTAGGGTTTGTAAATGAAATATGTTTTCTTTCATCAACCAAAATTATGTAGCTTTGCTATTATAATAAAATTTTAATAAATTCATAAATAAGTAAATATAATGAAGATTATCTAAAAAAAAATTGTTTTCATTATTTAGAACTATATTAACTAAAAAAAATGGATATAATAGATTCATAAGAAAGTCTATATAATCAGGATTACCTAAAAGAAAATGTTTTCATTACTGAAAATAATTTGATGTCTTATAACTCAATTTCACAAAGAGAAGTGAGTAACATGAATTGTGGGAGATTCACCCATGTTATACTATGAAGTTTCATTAAAAATCGGTGGGGATAGAATTACTGAAATTCCGCCACCATCTTTCTGCATAAAGTTTCATCTCCACTCCCTGGGAAGGATCGCTTCAAAAACCGAATACAATATAGAAAAAGAACAAAACACTTGGTCATCACTCCCTAATGAAAACAACATATAATAGTCTTATATCGTGGACAGCGAGGCTTTACAACCATCCATACCTACAATATAATTTTTAGTGGTTTCCTCATTCCATTTTTTGTGTACTTAAAAATTTAATTAACAAAGAAATTTACAAAATTAGGAGTGAACTTTTATATAAAGGGTTTTTTGAATTTTTTCACTAGAATTAGGTGAAATAGAGGTGAAATAGATTTTGGTTAAATTACAATTTTATATTATTTAAATTGTTTGTTTGAATACATAAATGGATTCAACATTTTAAAAAATCCTTAGGACACTTCAATTATACAGACTTAATCACTCAAATCTGAAATTCCAACAACTTTTGACTGGATTTTAGGAAAATTTGATGAAAAAATATGTCCATAAAAAAATCCAAAAAATGAAAAATTTACTTTTATATAAGTTGTTTTATTAAATTTTGATATTCCAAAGATGACATATAAACTTGTCAAAATTTCTAAAATGGTGGTAAAATTCCTCCACAAGTATAACACTTGTCAAAGCATATTTGTGAAGAAAATATATTCAAACCTTGAATATTTTCTGGCATGGCTTCTTATAGGCCACATTGGGCATTTCTACACTAGCTTCCCACCTTACAAACAATGTATCATAAAATGGGAGTCGGTTACTGCAAAATGAGAGTCTACATACCACGTCCTCTCTGAATATTTACATACGGTGATGGGATTCACTCACAATGTATCATAAAATGGGAGTGGTTTCCTGCAAAATGACAGTCTACATACCACGTCCTCTCTAAATATTTACATACAGTGATGAATATTTACATACAGTGATGGGATTCACTAACAATGTATCATAAAATGGGAGTGGTTTCCTGAAAAATGAGAGTCTACATACCACGTTCTCTCCAAATATTTACATACAGTGATGGAATTCAGTAAATAAGAAAATGCAAAAACAAATTGTTACAGTTGTCGGTATAATTTTCATTTGTTTGTTCCATATCCAAATGTTGTTTGTTTACCCATTCGCAAGGTCACGGGTGAAAGTAAGAGCAATGGAAGAAGCAGGAAGGTTGATTCAGTAAAAGAAGTGGAAGCAGTAAAGGTTGAATGATTATTAGTTCGACCAACCACAACCATACAATATAGAAGCACATCATATGCGTCTCTTTGGCTACTGCAATGGTTTCTGTTTTCTATATTATTTTTTCCTTGCTTAGTTTGTTGTTAGTTGTAAAAATCAACTAACAAATATCCACATCAAATGCTCACACATTTGAACTTTATAAAATAAAAATTCCGAACTTAAAAACTGGAGTCATTGTTTAGTTTAGAATAAGACTAGAAGAAATTAAGAACTGTTTAGAATAAGAGTGGAGCCCTTGCTTGTGATGGCATGTGACATCAAAGACCAATTCACATTAGGATATAAATACAGGTAAATGGTCGATTTATTTGTTTGGCTTTTCTCTCTCTTAAAAATTCTATTAGGCTTAATTTCAAATATTTATGGCAAAAGAAACGGGAAGGCCTAAACTTCCAATTGATTTATTTTAAATTTTCTCTCAATATTGAACCTCAAATAAGCTTAACAGATTAATATGCGCTTGTGTTCTCTTGATGAGAACATGGGGCTTGGGTTCTCAATATGGTTCACGAACCCGACAACACCATCAAAACAAGTGCGCACAACCCATAAATAAGTTTGTAGAGTTTTGAACTACGGTACATAGCTAATCAAACCAAAATCTCACTATTAAATTTTCTACTGTTTAGTGCATAAACAACTAAGTACGTAGTCGGGGTTTCTACTGTTTAGTGCATAAACAACTAAGTACGTAGTCGGGTTGACAATAGCACCTTCGTTTCCAAAGGCTCGAATCATGGTTATAGTCCCTACACTACCCTTAGAAACGACTAATTGATGCAACCCCTCCTCAACCCGCGGGTCGGAAGGTCACGTACACAGGACCGTTCTTCTCTCCTTGGCCCGAAGAGCTCTCAACAACCGCTCCTCTATTTCCCTTTTGGGAAATATGCACTCATAGTGAAACTTCATGAGATTCCTCCCTCACACTTCGACGAATCAGACTTCGCGATATCATGAATCCTGTGGTCGAGCGCCTGCTCACTAGGACCCCTGAATCCCGAACTCTGAAACTCCGATATCAACTCCGGATTTTTGACTTTCGTGAGTTCGCGAGTTGCGATGACATGCAACTCTACTCCACAAGCCCTGAAATCTCGATGCTCTGTTTCCCGAAATCCCGAAATGTCAAATTTCGACACGGTTCCCAGCACTGGCCCCACAACTAGACTTTCCACCATTTCGGGACTTCAACTCATGAAACTCCGAGTGGTCAATGAAATTGACTTCTACATCAATAGCACGCCATCTGTCCATCTCGCTAACTCCTCTGGCCCCACACCATCCTTTTAACTCTTCGCAACTTCGTGCTTCATGATTTCGCGAGTCCTGTTGCAAAGATTTCCGGACTTCAATCTACGAAACCCCAAAATATAATTCCACATGTAAATCCAACAGCCCTTGTCAGCTTGGATCTAGGATTCTGCCTCTCCTGAGCTTGAACCTTTGGGAATACTCGTCATAACTCCTCTGCTCCTCCGTGAGATTTGACGGCTCATAGGACTTCGCGATTTCTCCACAGAGAACTCCGACCGTCTGTCCTTCCCTTGAGAACTTCTGCACAAACTAAGCAAAGTATCTCTCTCCATGGAACTCGTCCTCCTGTAGTCGACGTCGCTACGCCTTCCTTCAAATTTTCAAGGTACTTGGCCTCTTTCTTTCCTTCAACAATTGAAACTCATTTCCCTTACTCTCTCTCTCTCTCAGATTTCAAACATTCAACAAGAAATCATTCATACATAGCATAAAAAGCAAATGTACAGCAGAAAGAGTAAAATAATCATGAGCATAACATTTAGCATACATATACGGAGAACCAACACAATGCCATGAATTTAAATCAAGTTATTTTCTTATTAATTCAAATCTCTATACATGGGTGTCTTCAACTTACAGTTCTCCCTTCTCAGCTTTGTATGCACTTACTGCTAATCTTCATGCTAATGTTACCATACACAATGAGGGTGTCTATATCCCGTTTCCCTCCTTCCTTCTAAACTGTCTAATCTAGAATTAAATTATATCTACTTGCATTAACTACCATAAATGCCTTCTACCTACTAAGGACAAGAGCGGATCGCTCAAGGTCCGTTTACATTTTACAAATGTGCTCCTTCTTAATTATCTCATTTAAGATTGGCGCATTAACTTCAAGATAATTTCAAAATTTGCATTGGCGCTTGTCCAGCTGTCCGTTGTTTCCGTGCTGGCTTGCTTGAAATGCTCCTACATCACTAATAAAAGAAAATTTGCCTAGTTAATGAATATGACAACAATTTGAAAATCTATATTGTTAATTACATAAAATTTCCCTAGTTAATAAATATGAGAATCATTTGGAATTTTTATATTGTTATTTACAATAGATTTATTTGATCCATACTATTTTTTTACGTTTGTGGCAATGCTTGTTAAAATCTCTGTCAAAAATTAACTTCGAAATTATACAATCATTTGAATTTTTATATCTTTATTTACAAGCAATATGTTTGAGTTATATTTTTTTCCAATTTGAAAATGTTTCAAAAAACTTTTGTGAAATTCACTTAGAAATTACACATTTACTTGCGAGATAGTCTAGAAAACATGTTTCTGGGATTTGAACTTTGAACTTTACTAATTTTTTGGGGTGTAGAAAGGTGATGTGATTTGATCAATCTCTAATTTCTAAGTAGACATCAGAATAAAATCTCTAATTTTTAATTAGAGATGAGAATAACATGCTAAATCTCAATGGAACTAACCAACCTTCAAGTCCTTCAAAACACGAACATGGAGGAATTACCCAGTGATTGTACATCGTATTAAACTCAATAATTTACCCTAATCGTATTAAAGTGAGAGCGAATCATATAAAATGTGCCATTGCCTGCTTTCATCGGTTCATACCATAAAAAACAAAATGAAACATTAAAAACAAAATGAAACGCCTTCCTGGAACAATTCGACACGACATATCACAACCTAAACGTCATTCTTCCACACCCTCCATACTTGCTATTCTAGATAAATGGGAGCCCGACATACAGCTACTGTGTTAAGCACAATCAATTTCTAATCACATAACATGACAATCTTGTGGCCAACAAGTAAGTTTTTAAAAAACTCATGTATTTTTTAAAATTGTTATCAATCAAGTAATTTCTAATTATTTTACTTGATTGATAGCCATTTTGATTGATATGCACTAACTCATGTATCCCCATTTTGATGAAATCGTATGGTTAATTGATAAAATGTTTATGTGATTGAAGTACCAAAAATGGTATGGTTTATTGGATGAGAATGTTATTAATAATTTTAATTTTTTTTATCATATTGATTTAAATGAAAATTTTATATCTATTTGAGGAGAAGAAGAAATATACAATAAAAATATTAAAGTTTTATTTGATAATTTCAATAGTGATAAATATTTATGTAGGAAATTCATTAAAAAATGCACTATGATTTTGAATCATAAAATCATATGTTTTCATTAATGCCTTTATGTCTGTAAGACAACTTAGTGAGTATGTGTATCTTTCAAATTTTCACATTCATTAAAGGTAATTATCTATTCTTTTTTAATTACCATTTTTTTTCATGATATTGTTGATGTGAAAAAATATTATTGTCATTCAATATGTCAAATTTGTATTAAATTAAATGTTTTTTTTTCCTTGTAACAAGAATTTCTTGTTCTAATCAATTATTTCAATATTCAATGTATAATTTTCAAAAACAAAATGTATTACAGATCTCTACATAATGTAGTAGATTTCATTTTATTTTTGGAAAATTATATTTTTATTATTTTTCAAAGTCAATCAATTAATATTTGAATTGTATTTTATATAGATGTGTGCCCTTATCAACTTTTTCCTAAGTTGAAAAATAAAAAATACACTTTTGAAGACAAAGCAATCATGGAGATCCGACATATTGTTTTATAATTTTTTGGTTGTGTAGTTTTCATGTTATTGATTTTTTTTGTGTTAAGTATCGATTTTAAAAGTAAATAAATTAAAAATAAGTTTGACTCACGTGAAGTTGTAGATATAGAAAATCCTACATCAAGGGGATTGGATTTCGAGTATTAAACCATGGGTCAAGCAATTTAGCTCGATTCATGGTTGTTAGGTACTACTAAAAATGCACCAAAGTGTGATGTTTACATAATTTGAAAAATAAAAAATACCCTTTTAAATACAAAACATTCATGGGGATACTACATATCTTTTTTATAATTTTTTGGTTGTGTAGTTTTTATGTTATTTATTTTTTTGTGGTAAGTATCAATTTTAAAAGTAAATAAATTAAAAATATAATATGAAATTGAATGTGTAAAATGATATGCCATTGGATAAAAGATTCATTCACAAATCCATTGGAATCAACTATCCCACTTAAGATGGAAGAGATGAAGGAGTTTGACTCCTTTGAAGTTGTAGCTATAGAAAATCCTACATCAAGGGGGTTGAATTTGAATTTTTAAACCATCGGTCAAGCAGTTTATCTCAATTGACAGTTGTCTGATACTACAAAAAATGCACCCAAAGTGTGATGTTTACTATTGTTTGAGTTTGAACTACTCAACCTTGTAAAATTTTGACTTACAATTACTCAAACAATTGTCGGGTTAAACTCAAAATGCACCCAAAAAGTGCAATTCAACTTAACATAACTTTGATTTTAAACTTACAAATAAACTCTTGTAAGTAAAATTCAACTTGATTTTGAATATACAAGTAAAATTACGAAACATTATGTTTACAAGTTACAATTGAACTTCAAAAACTCCGATTTGTCCATTGTTGATGTGGAATGATGATGATGTCGTTGAATGTTGATGTGGACGACAACTTGAATGGTTGAATTTTCTTCACAACAATTTGATTGCAAGTTCTTGGATCACATATATTTGATTTGCATTAATTTTATGTTCTTGAATTTGATTTCCTTGGACTTAATGTGTCGAGTGTTTTAAATGAAAAATTGTGAGTGTGTCAAAACTAGACATAAAATCATCATCCAAACCAATAACCACCATCCACAAACATAATTTCCTTAAACCCCCTTATTCAATTTCAAGGTGGTTTAAGACACAATATCCAAATAAAATGATTTTATTATGGTATATTTATTGGGATCACAATTTCAAGGTGGTTTAAGACACAATATCCAAATAAAATGATTTCCTTGGACTTAATGTGTCGAGTGTTTTAAATGACAAATTGTGAGTGTGTCAAAACTAGACACAAAATAATCATCCAAATCAATAACCACCATCCACAAACATAATGTCCTTAAACCCCCTTATTCAATTTCAAGGTGGTTTAAGACACAATATCCAAATAAAACGATTTTATTATGATATCTTTGTTGGGATCACAAGTGTGTGCCTGAATACAATGAGAAGAATATACCTAAATACAATATCACAATTTCAAGGTGGTTTAAAACACAATATCCAAATAAAATGATTTTATTATGATATCTTTGTTGAGATCACAAGTGTGTGCCTGAATACAATGAGAAGACTATACCTAAACACAATAAGTATTCACTTATGAGCTATTTTTTTAAGATATTAATACTTTCTTTTACAAAGAATGTAAACTTGTTTTGAGAAAGGCAACCATTCATCAAAGTATACTTTATTTTACAAAGAATGTAAACCTATTTTTAAAAAGACAACCATCACTATTTTTTTAAGATATTAATACTTTATTTTACAAAGAATGTAAATTTGTTTTGAGAAAGGCAACCATTCATCAAAGTATACTTTATTTTACAAAGAATGTAAACCTATTTTTAGAAACACAACCATCACTATTTTTTAAAGATATTAATACTTTATTTTACAAAGAATGTAAACTTGTTTTGAGTAAGGCAAACATTCATCAAAGTATACTTTATTTTACAAAGAATGTAAACCTATTTTTAGAAAGACGACCATCACTTATAAAAAAAACCTTTTGACGTCCAAGATTAGCATGAGTAGATTACTTTTGACCATTCAAAAGGTCAAAGATAAGAATCACTAGATTACTTTTGACCATTCAAAAAGAGGTCAAAAAACCTTTTGAATTAAATGATATGTATCACTAGATCACTAAAACAAACATATCAATTCCAATAGTTCGCAATTCTCACCAATATGACTTGCTCTCTCTTCATATGGAAATTCTTAATTAAAAGAAAGATGTTCTCGTAGATGGACTAAATCTGGGATTAAACCAATACCTTGAATGTAGTTCTCATCACAAATGTCGATGGAACGTGGGATTCTCTTCTTTGCTCGGTGTGTTCCCGGTGGTGGTGCTACTATTTTTGCTTCTAGGTTTTTCTCTAAACAATATCGTTAGACTGGAGCACAAATGCATAGTTATCTGGAATGAAATAATGGATTGAATGCACTATTTCCTTTGATCTCTGTTGAGGAGGGCGAGGGGTTACTATTCAAGCGATGGAAATAGAAATTTGAGCAAAGTTTTCCAATGTTATTGGAAATGTGCATATCTTCAGCATCACACCCTTTGTTCTCTGCATGGTGGTTTCTTTCTACCAAAATATGCGTAAACGGATCTAATTTGTGGGTTCTCTTCATACATGAGACGCGCTTCATTTTAGTTTGTAGGACCACGAAGATGGCATATTTTCTAGGCGAATTTCTTTTGGATAGATCGTTGATCTATGGCTGGACACAACAACCATTCCAAAATAAATGAATTTCCCTTTCAGTGATGTCTTCTCCTTAGATTGCATGCAATTTCAGCATCGGGTCTTTCTTATTCACTACATATCTTCTTCATTGTCTAATCGATGGCCTTCCATGGAACATTACCATGGAATTACGAGGCCCATAAGACTACATTTTCTATGATACCATGATAAAATATGCACAAGAACAACAATACGACGGAAAAGGTTCACCATCCTACTTAAGTGTATTGACACCAATGCTAAATATTTATAGTACAATGGATGATGCCATCTCATAGAGATATTTTCTTTAGATCCTAAAATCATGCATGATGACTAGGCTAGGAAATCCCAACCAACTCATTAGTCATCATTTGAGGATATGTTACTAATATCCTAACATAATAATACAAATAAAAATGACAATTAGACTTAGTGATTGGTAAGATAAGCCATATGTTAACACTTGGAAATCTATAATAGGGTGCAATCTCTCGAAAAATAATCCATGTGCATCACATGTCAACATTGTTGTCACTTTCTCTTCTTGATGTTTTATAACATTAACTGCATCAATCGATAGTATTAACACATAAATAAATAATATCATCTTGTTTCCAAATCTTGTTGCACTTTGACAGATAAGTGTTAAACGATGGGACAAACACATATTAACAATACAGAATCCATGGCCCAGAGCCATGCAACCATTGTTCAAATGAGCAAAGTACATAGAACATTTCTATGAAATCTACTAGTTTGCCTTTGTGTATGTCGTTCTTTTCAAATGAAAATAATCCAAATTTTGATTATGTTTTGCAATCTAGCGTGTATTTTTTCAATTAAATGGTTATCTGTTTTAATGTTATATGTATATTACTTCGTTAATGCACTACCATCCAATCAGTGCAAGTTCAAGAATTTTGCTTCAATGCATTGTCCATTTACATATGACAGAAGGCTAGCACGTCTGTGTAATTCCTAGATTGTCCTCGGTGATAGTTTGTTAACTCCACCAAAAAACATTCACTGTGCAAATAACTTGGAGTTTTGCACATCAAATCTTGACAAACATTGGATTTCCAACTCATTATTGATACGATAGCCACCGATGCAATATGCACTTTGGATTATACACAATGCTATGTAGTATCGATATATATTGTTGCATTCATATATAATTTACCAATAAAAAAGGTTGTTCTTTGTCTAATTGTTAAAGGCATACCTCCTCTTGGAAGGTTATCCTTCAGTTTCTTCTCCTACATTTCTTGTCACTTCTTTCTCTCCTACAATTTCTCTATTTCGTTTTCATATGAAATCAATGCACTAAATTCAATGAACACAAAAATAAAAATTTATGTCAAAATCACATGAAATACACAATATTAACGAACAACAAATGAATAGTACACAAATAAAATTAGAAAAATGCACCTCTGCAACTCTTGTTCCATATTTCTTTCTTTACCCTATTCTCTTTTTAAACACTGATGATTTTTATGATGCAATGGACATCGAACAAGTCAAACAGGAACATAGATCAATGGCAATGGGATGCAAAGACAATGTAAAGTGTCCATAATTAATTTTCTCTACCACCATAATATCTGTTATATTAGCTACTTGCAATGCCCCACACAATTTCTTGACCCAACACAGAAACAAGAAATTCCCAAATATGTAACAAGAATATGAAAACATGATTTCGTTAAGTTTATTTCATTCATATGATGCTCAAGCTATGACGATGGCATCCAACAACTGGGAAAAAAAAAACATTCTCCAAACAACATACCTTGTTTTTGTCTTCGTGTATCTTTGATTTGTTTTCCATATATATATATATATATATATATATATATATATATATA
>CBVK0103327286.1:0-14842 GCA_900067695.1 Picea abies
CACAAATTTTTGAAGGAAGGTCTTGAAAATGGAATTCATCAACCCTTGGAATGTGGAAGGTGCATTTATAAGGCCAAAATGCATGACCAAAAATTCATAATGGCCTTCATGAGTTTGGAATGTTTTTTTTGGGATATCTTCTTCCTTCATTCTGATCTGATGATACCTTGAACAAAGATCCAATTTTGGGAAATATATTTCTCCATGTAGTTCATCTAACAATTCATCAATGACGGGAATGGGAAACTGTTGTGGTGGGAAATCCGTCTACGGACTAGCAAATAGGGTTATAGTATGCATGCATATATGACCAAAAGAAACCTACTTTCTACCTTTGTCCCAGACTTAATCCCCATTTATTTTCAGAAAATACATGGTTATACCAACATACCTTGTTCTGGATGTTTGATGTCGATCCTTCTTCACGCTTGATTGCTTGTTAGCAGCTCTCCTCCCAAGGCTGACCTGCATTCAAAACAAGCAACAAAATACACATGCATTTTACCTAGAGACTAATGGGTTAGAGATTCAACCATACATTTACTGAACTATGAAGAACTCATATAGTGGGATGGGAAAAGCATTTCTTTATTATTAACTTTAATGAATCAACTTACAATGTCGAGACCGGCCACTGCTCCACGAATCCTGATCCTGTGATCCTCTTCAAATGTCCTCCAACTTCTTTGCTTTGTATCTCTTCTTGCACAAGGATGGATAAAGGGTTGGGAGAGTGGGAATATGAAATTGGGTAGAGTTTCTTTGCTCTATTTATCCTCTTCCAAATGGTACCCCTAACCCTTCTTTTATATGCTAGAAGAATCTAGGTATTTGGACGAACCCTCGGCCATGCATGGCCAAGAGTTTCAGTTAACTCACCCAAAGTTGTGTGTTCCGTCGGAAGCTTTCCTTTTTTCGTGATTTTTTTGGTCCATGCAGGTTGTTTTAGGTCAGCTAGTGTTTACACGCATGCAGTAATGGAGTAGGGTGCATGGGCCCTTATAAAATATGTTTTTTAAAGAGTTGTTCAATAGTGCTTTGGCAAAGAAGGGATTTGAGATGCTCTGATGCCAGGTAAGCATGTATGGCACAAATTAAGGTTATAACAGATGTCCCCTAATGTGTGAGGTCATAAGAGCATCTGATGGCCAAAATACATTACCAATCTTTACTGATGTGCCAAACAAGTGAGCCCAGGGACTAGGAACTAGGAGGCATCGTATGCAAAATAACAAATGTCTCACCGAGGCGGGCATACCCATGCTCAGGATAAAATAGAATCATGGATACCAATCAAATTCACTGTAGATCCATGTCAAATAACTATATAAAGTGTATCCAGGAACAATACACAGCGGAGCTACATCTCAAAATCAAAAAGATGTACATATAGAGTATCCATCTTCTAGAAGCTGATACGGCCTGATGGCTGGAGATGAGATCTTCAGAGCTCGAGATACAACTTCAAAATATTCAAAACTCAAGGTAGTAGTGTAATATGAGTGTACGACTTCACTACCCAGAGGTCTTCGACGACTCATTGGTCATGGACTAGATAATCTTGATGATCAGACTAGAGGCTTCATTGATTTCGAAGAAGGACTTGATTGGACATTCAGGATGGTTGGGTATGAGGGAAAGAGACAAATTGTAGAGGGGCTGAATCAGGCTTGGTAGAAACTTCCCTTGGACAACAACATGACAAATGAGGAGACTTAGGTAGCATGGCATTAATCATAAGTTTACGAAGAAGGAGGCAATGCAAACTCTCCATAAATTTGGAAGAATAACCAAACGGAGGAGGACACAACTCTATGTAGCGAGAACAACTTCCTAAGGTCGTACTACATCCCATAGTTTGACGAACAAATAGAAAGATGTGATTTATCCAAGGGAGACTCATTATGCTGCCAATAAAGAAAATACTTTTCCCTTCCTCTTTTTGGGGTATATTTGATTTTTTTTTCTTTTTCAATAATTTTGGAAAAAAGAATAAAGGAATGTTACGTTACAATGGAGGAATGAGTGTTACAAACATACAAGTTCAAGGTGCAAGGACAAGACTGATGTTTAGAATAATGATAGTCGGGAAAAGTCCTCCGAGGGCCAAGCGTGTTAAGACACAGAAGCAAACTACTATAAGGTTGGCGTATAAGGTATGAAAACACGGTTAACAAAATACACAATGGTAACGTCCTTCGATGTAAGTTTAACGAGCCCAGAGAAGGTAACCTCAGTGGTTTTTCATATTTAGAGAGTCTGAAAAAACATAAAAGGAGACTCCATTGGGGTACCTTTTTTGAAGATAGTCTAGTTGGTTTGAAAAAGGGGTAAACTAGCACCGACAAGACGTCTATTCAAAACCATTTTAATGAGTGTGATAAGGACAAGATCACTCAGCCATTTTTTCATTTTTAAGGAGTCTGAAAAAAGCTTAACTATGGACTCTGCCAGGAATTTTCTTGTGGACCAATTTAACGAGTGTGAAAGAATAAGGTCACTCGACGATTTTTTCAATTTTAGGGAATCTGAAAAGAGATTAACTATGGACTCCATGGGGGTTCCTTTTTCGTAAGTTTAGTCCCTCAGGCCCGAAAAAGGGGTAAAATTATACCTGAGAGTACTCTTCTAAAGAACTAAAGTTCCATAGAGTATACCTTTGTTCGTACAGTTGACCGTCCGGACCGAAAAAGGGGTAAACTACCACCGGACAGATGTGACTTCAAATTTCAGTTTAACGAGTGTGAAAGGCCACAAGATCGCTCGACAATATTTTCATGTTTAGAGGGTTTGAAAAGGGATTAAAAGAAGACCCTTTATTTTTTGGGAGTCTTGAGGGTGAGGCCAAGAGAGAAAAAGAATTATACAAATGAGGCTTAAACTCGTATTTAGGAAAAACTACAAGGACTCCCGAGCCTACAGTGTTTTAGAGACAACATGGATACCATAATGCAACTAGGATCTACCTAGGGAATCCATGTTCCGGTAAGATTTACCACTGAGTTGTGACACTTCTAAAGAAACTATGATGGTTCCATGTCACAACCTAATGGGATCAATCCTATGGCAAAAAAAAGATAACGAGATACAAAAGTCAGGGTAGAAACCTAACCTATATGTTCAAGTTGATCCTCGAAAAACAAATTCATGGACCGTCGAAAATTACCCAAAACTCCAAAAAACTGTCCCAATACCCAATCATATCCCTCCCATGCAACTCCTGAATCACTCTAAATGGTTTTTGGTTTAAAGAAAATGATAAGGGAGGCCAAAAAAGTGACAAAAAGAGGCCAAAAAGTCTATAAATAGAAGTTGGAAGCTCATTATCACCATTGTTGATTTGGTAATTGACTCTGAAGCCAAAAGAACCCCTTTGTCAAAAGCAGTGATTCCAAGAGCTACAGTGGATGAAACGAACTTATGTCTGGACCAAGTAAGTACAAACTCTCTTATCTTTCATTTTAAGTCTTTATTTTTGCATTGGGTTTCATTTTTTAGGGGGGCGTCAACCTTTAAAAGGTCGGCCCTAGGTCCACGTGGGCTGTCTCAGGATAGGCCGCATGTACATTTGGGCAGAGTAAACTTTGCATGCGTGTACACAGGACTGTCACTATTACAGCCTACGTGAACCCCCTTATTGAATGAAAAAGGCTTAAAAAGCAAGGGTTAACCCTCCTGAACCTCGGTGTTTTGCAGGATGTATGTCCATTGGAGAGAAAGAGAGCATGAAGAGGTGAGTGAATTGGTCAGGGAAGACCCCAATGCTGTGGCGACTTTGATGCAATGTGGGTTACTCAAGTTTTTCCTATGTCCTTTTATGCGGGAACAACCTAGGCTACTGAATGCCTTGGTTGACTACTGACATCTGGATGTAGAGGCATTCATGTTAGAGGGGCGGTCATTGTTGCCCACGGTCGAGGACATTTACTTTTTGACTGGCCTCTCTAGGAGAGGGGAACCATTCAACTTCCAGACTTTTCCTTCAGGGCCACATAACATAGCGGAATTGATAGGTCTATACTGTGCAGATGATACAGACTGCTCGAGCACATAGGTGCCCATAAGAAAGATCACTGACTTATCACTACAGGAGATAGTATTTCTTATTGGGAGAATTACTGGTTCTACGACTCTACATCAGGCGTCCCGTGCATAGATGAAATTTGCAGTCCAGTGCTTAAATGCACAAGTTTTTTATTGGAGTACCACATTGCTTGAGTGTATGAAAAGGTAGTTGAGAGATTGTCATTTGTGGACACATAAGAACTTCGGGTTCGGGACCATTCTGTGTTCATTCTTTTTTGAGAGAGTTCTAAGTTTTAGTCCTCAAGTAGTGGTACGAGGACATCAAGCCTCTCTTCCTGCTGTGTGTAGATGGGCAGTACTACTTCTGCGACAGGGTGGCAAAAGGACCAATGAGTCATTTGATGATGACTTCTTCGCGTAATTGTCACGACAGATCCCGATTATAGAGGATTACCCCTATGTCGAGATTGATTTCTTGAGATACCTTAAGATACTAGTACCTCCTGGTGAGGAGCGAGGGGAGATGGGTAAGTCTCCACCTTTGTAGTTTTTTTTTGTTAAACATTTGTAATTTTTATGTTGTTTTTATATATATATATCATTTTTTTTGTTATACCAGAGTATTTGATGGATATGTGTTTGTTGTGTGCAGATGTGGGACCATTTTGACCCGTTGACTATGCGAGGAACATGCGTCATCCTCGGCCAGGGGTCGCACCTACCACCACAGGGGGACCAAAAGTAGCAAGAGATCTTCCAGTTGGGGAGTTTGAGAGGGTATTGAGACTAGTTAAGAAAAACTTTACTTCACTCACTCGCACGGTCCCGATGGCAGAGATTGAGGACCTGCCACCATCTATGCAACCTCATGTAGTGGGGGCACCATGGACGTGGGTCTGGTTGTTTTGGCATCTAACCAACATTGTGGATTAGTATAACAGGGCCCACAGGCCTTGACTCTAGCTAGATATTTTTACGTGCCACGAGCACTACTTGTATATATTTTTTGAGGGCATAAGCCCTGTGACTCATTATCAGTCATATTTTTGAGGCACTTGCATCCATCTATGTACTCTGGTTACTTTATGATATTATATATGGTTTTTTTTGTATTTTGTGTCTTATGGATCATGTGTGAAAAACATGTATTTACATGTTTGTGTGAATGTTCTTTCATATGTGTGCAAGATGCCAATCTAAAATTTGATTAGCTAGAGTATCTGTAACTTGGTTTAATCTCCTAGGAACATGAAAATATGTAATATAATCAAAGTTTCGTTCTAAGAGACGTACCCTAAGGAATCATCGGTGTAAAGTTGGATCATGAACCCGATATACTCTGTTTCACTGAGACAACCAGTTGAGTGTCGAGATAGACCCAGAGATGAGAGATACCCAATGAAAAAGAATCATGAAGCAACTCAATAACTGCACTATACTCGGCAACATTATTTGTGGTGTCACCTAAGAATATACCTCTAGAAGATAATAACTGGCCTTGAGGTGTAAATATTACCCAAGCTGTGGAGGCAAACCTCTGAGTGTGCCGACTAGCACCATCTACATACCCAACGAACACCTCAGAATCACTTGACATCTACCACAATGATAAAAGATAACATCAACGACACGTCCATAACACTAAAAGAAACTAAAAAGTAATAGTACAAAGACTATACATATGTTACAAAAAGTTATCCACAGTGACATGCCTATGAGTAATACTTCTTGAGGTAGAGCCCATTTCTAGGCTCCGCCAAAGAATTCCCTTCAAAATCAACCAGACGATAAGCACCCTTTTTTAAAACCTCTTTTATGATGAAAGGTCTGAACCACATGGGTTTGAATTTTCCTGCCCCTAGGGGGTCCTTATCTTGGTCATAGACCAGGACAAGGTCAACTTCAGAGAAAATTTGAGGATGAACAGACCTATCATACTGACAATTGACCTTATGTTTGTGAGCCTCATTGGCCAGGGCCGCATCATGATGCTTCTCATTGAGCTTCTCAAGGTATACTAACCGTTCTTCAAGTGGAGAAGTGTCTGACAATAATTGTACTGCCAACTTTAGAGACAAGATCTGACATTCGATGGGAAATACTGAGTCCAGCCCATAAATGAGTTGGAAAGGTGAGAACCTGGTTGCAATATTAACAGAGGTTCAGTAAGCCCATAATTCTGAGTATAATATTAAATGCCAATTTGACTTGGTTGAGTTAATAGTTCACTGTAGAATGGTCTTAAGAGTTTTGTTTATAGCTTCCACCTGCCCATTTGCTTAGGGGTAGTAGGGTGATGAATGTTCTTTCCATAACCCAATCTTTGATGTCAACTCGGTCATCATCTGGTTCTAAAAGTGACTGCCATGGTCAATGACAATCTCCCTCGGGATGTCGAACCTTGCTATTATCTGAATGAATAAAAAGAGAGTTGTAGTCTCTCCATCATCTTTAAATGTTGGCATAGCTTCAACCCACTTTGTGAAGTAGTCTACATATACGATGACATAGCGGTGCCCCCTTGCTGAAGGAGGGTTTCATGTAGTTTAATCAATCCCCCACTTAGTGAAGGGACCAACTGTGATGACAGTAAACATGGGAGAGGGATGTGCCCTCATCTTCCGAGAGAAGATTTGGCATGGGTGGCACTTCTTGACCGATTCGATACAATTTTTGATAAGTGTCGGCCAGAAGTAACCTACTCATAGAATATTTTGGGTTGTTTCCAACCCAGAAAAATGATTGCCACAAGCTCTGGTATGGTAATCATTAAGCATGATAATTGCTTCCTCATGAGTGAAACATCGACGTAAGATGCAGTCTACACCTCTTCGATACAATGTATCATCGAGTATGAGATAATTCTTAGCTTGATGGCGTATGCGTCGATGCTCATCACGAGAATCAGTGGTGGGGCACTTCAAAATATAGAGATAGATAAGTATATCTCTGTACTAGGGATCCAAGGAGGTGATCAAAAAAATATCTTCTCTGATAGGCAACTCTTCAGGCACAAGATCACCTGACTCAACCGAAAATTCTGAAATAAGTTTTGTGAAGACCAATGACTTTTTGGACTTCGCTGAAATGAAATCTAAGTCAAACTCTTGGAGGATGAATATCCATCTATTGATTTTTCCACCTATTACCCATCGTGTCAACATGTACTGAAATGGATTCACAATAGAAATGATGGTGGTCTTGCAAAACATAACATAATGACGGAACTGTTGAACAGCATGGACTGCTGCCAACACAAGTTTTTCGATATGAGAATAATTTAGTTATGGTCCTACAAGGCCTCGGCTCAGGTAATAGATGACATATTCTGAGAAAAGGTCATCTTTCTGAACTAAAACAATGGCAATGGTTGACTCTGCTGCAGGCATATATAATAAGAAATCTTTGTTATAGTTAGGTGGCCAGAGCAGAGGAGCAGTTGTGAGTGCATGTTTCAATGCGGTGAAAGAGTGTTGAGTGGTATCGTCCCAATAAAAAGGAACGTCTTTTTTAAGTAAGCTCATAAATCCCTTGGTGATCTTGGTGTAGTTAGCGATAAAGTGTCTTAAAAAATTTGCCTTGCCCTGTAGACTCTGAAATTGAAGGATTGTGCGTGGGGGGGGACAACTAAATTATTGCCTCAACCTTGAGAGGATCGACCATGATCCTTGTTGTTGACACTATGAAACCTAACAATTGTCCTGACGTTATGCAAAAGGTGCACTTGTTTGGATTCAAGCGAATCTGAAAGTAGCGACAATGTTCGAGGATAAGTCGGAGGTGTGTGGGATGATCCATTCTCTTGCGATATTGAGATGCTAAATCATCTAAATAGGCCTCGACTATATGCTCTAGGTCATGGAAAGCAAAAGACATGGCCCGCTGAAAGGTGGCTCCAGCATTTTTGAGACCAAAAGGCATCTTACGATATGCAAATGCACCCCATGGACAGATGAATGTCATTTTGTGTTGGTCTTCGAGTTTGATTTGTATTTGATTATATCCCAAAAAATCATCCATGAAAGAAAAGGCTTCGCAACTTGCACATTCATCAATGATCTGGTTGATGAAAGGTGTGGGAAAATTATCTTTGGGACAGGCCTTGTTCAAATCATGGAATTCTGTACATACAGGAATTGTGCCTTCTTTTTTATTGACTGACACGGGATTTGACACCCATTGGGGCAAAGGGATAGGATAGATAAAACTGTATTTTAGCAATTTCTCAACCTCAAACTTAATGGTTGCTAATTTCTTGGGGTTAATTGGACAAAGCTTCTGCTGGACAGGCTTGGCATCTGGATATGTTGTGATTTCATGTTCAACTATTTTTGGATCGATACCTGGCATTTCCTCATAAGACCAGTCAAAAATGTCATGGAATTCTTTGAAAAGATCTATATAGAGTTGAATCTCTCCAGGGGAGCAGTCAGCTCCGACGAAAACATTCTCCATGATGCTATGGTTTCGGAAGATATTGATTGGTATGGTTTCAACGATGGTTTCCATATTACCCTCAGCATAAACTTCGTGGGTAGCTAAGAGATTAATAGGACAAGACCGATATCCCTTCATAGTCACAATGAATTCTCCTACTTCGATTCAGCTTAACTCTGGGAGGAAGTATGATCTATGATGAATATCTTCCCAGGGTTTGTCCAGACTAGTCATTGCTTCAATTATTGGTTTTTCAGAGGGTAAGACCAAGTCTAATGAATTAGTGCCAGCGAGAGAACCCTGAGCCCAAATAGGCTCTAGAAGTGGATTGAACTCTTGTGCAGGAGTTGGATCAATGTTAGTTGAAGCTTGCTAGACTAAAGAGTACACTACTTCAGCTATGGATAAGGCCGTGGACATGCCCGGGTGCCCTGTCCCATCCATTATGGCTGATGGGGAAGGAAGTATCCACGGATCGTCGAAGTAAGTCATGCGAAATGACGAAACTTGAAAAATCTCAACCTTCTGGTGATTGGATATAAACTTGATATCACCTTGAGGGGGCGGGTAATTGAAGGTACCCATCAAAAATGGGCACAAACCAACCCCTACGTTGACGACACCTGGTTGAGGATTATCAATCATCGGGACCGTGGATGCCCCCAATGTAGGGTCAGGTCTGGAGAAGGACAATTGATCGATGGTCACTATCCGGCCCTTGTGTGGAAACAACAAGACCCAAAAAAATGTAGCAACCACAGCTTGCATGGCATAATTCCAACTCCTTCCTAACAAGAGGTTATAGTCAAGGGGAGCATCGACCACCTCTACTTCGACACACACGGGCTTCCCTCCTAATTGCATGGGGAAAGAAGGAACGATACCATGTGGTTGGAACAAACAACCGTCAAAAGTCATGAGGAGAGTAGGTGACGGAGAAAAAATGGGTTGGCCAATGGCCTTCCAACATGCCAACGACATAACGCATGTCAATGCACCCTCATCAACCACCGTGTGGAAGATATTCTGAGTAAAATTTTTCATGGGATAAGCCACTACTATCTAAAATGCTACATGGTAAGGTAGACGAGGTTTTAAGTCGATTGCATCCAGCATGATTGTACCCAGATTACAAGTCTCTGTAGATCCTAAAGAGGTTAACAAGGATTTCCTCTAGGAAGGGAAGCTTTGGAGGACCTCCAAAGAGGACATCGCACAAGGGGTTTGTGATAAATCTTCCACAACAAAGTAGTTATGGGTGGCCCTTGCGTTTGGGTTATGAGAAGATTTTTTGAATGAACCTTTGGGAATGCGTGTCATTGTTTCATCCAACGTCTTCTCAATCTGTAGAGGAAGAGATGGGATTTCATCTTCTTTACCCTTCTTAGAAGTGCTTGGTTTACTATAGTCATGCACTCTAGTCGATATAAAATCATCACCCCTCACCATATATACATTCGCGGATGTGTGGTTGTTCGATGATAGAGGGGGTCCTTGGCTGCCCCCTTCTGTGCTTGCAGATGCCTGTGTTAGATTTTTCCCATGTTGGAATGGATTGGTTAACACAGTAGGCTGTTGTTGTGTCACAAAATTTTGGGCTTTTGCAAGCTGGGGACAAAGATGGGTTGGGTGGTCTTCCGCACATAGGTTGCATGGATACCTCACCTTTCATTTCTTAGTATTTCCCCCACCAGCATTATCAGTGGGTTTCTTACCCCCCTTACCCTTCTTTTGTTGTTTTCTCTTTCCTTCAGGCTGTTGGGTGGCCTTTGGATTAGTTGATTTCACTGTGTGTACATTCGACGTTTTGGTAGGGGGAGCAGCCAAAGCAGTAGTTTGGTTGGCCACTGAGTGTTGTATAGACAATTGTTGCAACTGATTCATTAGTTTCTCAATGGGCTTTGTTTGTACTAAATTGACAATACCATCGGCATGTGATCCAGCTCTTTGTTTGGTTTTATCAAGTATTGAGCATGGTGGATCTGGCAAGATCTCATATAATAAACCAGAATGAGAATGGATTAGCTCAAGTTGTTGAGCTCTCATGATGGTGTCTTCTTCGGAAAATACTCCTGACATCACGACATCTTTGGACAATTGTGGGACCAAAGACTTAAGAAACCACTCGCGCAGGAATGCTAGTGGGACTGGTACCTTAATTAAACTCTTTCTGTGTCTCCATTCTCGAATATGATCAGAGATATGGTCCACTTTAGTTTGTGAGAAATTGGCCAGCAATTCAATGCCAGTTTCGTATCTCACAGGTAACTGGAAATGGTTGAGGAAATCCATGGCCAATTCACTGAAGGAAGAGTATCTTGAGTGGTTGAGCTTAATGTACCATTTTGCAGAACTCCCAATGAGAGTACGTTGAAACAATTGCAATTGTATGGAGTCATCTTTCAACGAGTTAGATGAGCACCAAAGATGGAAGGTAGTCACATGATCTCTTGGATCTTCATTAGGCTTGGCTTCGAACATTGGGATCTCTGAAGGCAACTTCGTCGGCATAGGAGGCCAATGCAGATCATGATAGATAGGGTCATTTAAAAACCATGTCAAGTCTGGCAAATGCAAAGTTTCCAGGAAAGGTAGTTTGGGTTTTTGGTGATAACTTGGGAAAAAGGGGCCTGGAGTTTGAATGGCACCAGGTTGCCAGGAAAATTTCGGCTGCTAGCCTAGATTCTGGTAGAAACCATGACCATGGCCAACGTATGGATTTTTCATATGTGGAGACATCATCGACAGATTTCCAAAATAGGACATAGATGGTTGGGCATGAATTACATTCAAAGGACTTTGGGAAGGGTTGCCCCATGTCGGTCCCATGGGGATAGGCATAGTACTTTGTCCGGGGTTCCATTGATTGTGGAAAGAATTACCCTAGATCGACATTCTGGATGAGGGAATGGATCCCTGCCAAGAATTCCAAGGCCTTGATGTAGAAGAAGTTATTGGGTGTGCCCCCTATGCAGGAATAGTACCCTGCATAGGAATAGATTGTCCGAAACTGGGGTTGCCCCCAGTCAGGAAAGTAGCTAACGAGAAGGCATTGTTACCAAACGCACTAAAAAAAGAAAACAATGTTGAACCTACCAACATATTATGTGAAGGTGGTCCTTGAATCCCCGCTCCAAATAAACTATGGTATGTAGGTTGCCCGATGGATTGCTGATGCGAGCCACCGAGTGAAGGGGAGGAAGGAGGTATATGACCTCCCTCGTAAAGGAAAGCATTAAAAGGAGCATGAGTGCCCCCCATGTGACCTTGCAGAGGAGCGTTAGAGCTCTCGTCCCCCAGACCTGAAGTCTGTGAAGTGAAGTAGGAAAGTACAGGACTTGTACCTGAACTAGGCATCCCATATGAGAATGGAGGGCCTGTCGCACTTGGTGTGAAAGGGGTTATGGCCACTGCCAAAGACAGGATCAGACCACTGTGCGATGTAGAGGCAGTCAAGACCATGGTGGCTCAGACCGGTGACAGTGGGTTAGGACGTGGAAACTCTCCTATGGTGACAACCGTAGTGGGAATTGAAGAATTCCCAAAAGAAGTAACAACATTTGTTTCCATTGTTGTGTGTGACACTGTCTGGCACTCGTAAGGATCAATTGGTACAATGGTGGGTGTCAAAAGATCAGTGGTGGAAGTTTCAACCAGACTAAAAGCTTGAACTCCAAGGTCTAAGACAGTCGATTCCTTTGGATGTTGGTCGAGCACAATTTCTTGTGACCCGGTCGCTTCAAAAGACCCTTGTTGGTCTAGCTTTCACCTTAGTGGTGGCGGGGGTGGCTCCAATGTAACCAGTAGCAGGCCAAGAAGCCTTCATGACCGAAGAAGCTCATGATCCTCCACTATGTGAGAAGATCAAAGACACTCTAGGGTAGTCTAACCGTTCAAAAGTAACACACACTAAAAAATTCCCTATAAGATAAGACAAGGAAACACTAAATTAATTGGAAGAACAGTTACAACAACCAACACTAGAACAACTTACCAGTGCAAGTGCAACTCGAAAAAGGAATCACCCTCCAGGTATACTCTGCAAAGCATGGCCCGATGTCTTTCCTAGGTACCACGGTATACCCCCGTAGTCACCTGTGTATGTCCCTAAAAAATATAAGCAACTAGGTTGCCAACGCGCGAACAGTCACCAGGCAGGTACAGTCGAAAGTCGGGTAGACCACAATGAGTAGGGTATCAAGCCTGAAACCTATCAAGGGTATCGAAAGAAATTGGTCTAGAAGAAAACTAAGGACCTCAAATATATTCGAGACCCACGAAGCCCCGTGGAAAATGCAATCGACGAAATCCCTAAACAAGCCCTCTATATGTGTTCTCCACTACGATTGGTCTAGCTTTGGAGGGGTTATCTCTGCTACCTTTCGGCATGCGACCTCGTGTTTATCCCCTATGTTATAGGGGGGCCCCAGATAACTTTCACGATACTCGATTTAGACACTCCCTAACTTAGACTCCAACGTTTGATTTTAATGGCCTTGAAGAGTTTTGTCTCCAACCTAATCCAAGGCCCTAATCCTGAACTAGTTGGTTAACCCTACAAACATAAAATTCTAATAAATTTTAGATTTAGTGTTAATTTTATGGATTATCTTATGTCAAGGGGTATGAAAGTGAAATTGATGATGTTTAAAAGATGAAAGTAAAAAATGAAGAGAAAGATGGAAACAAAAATTTCACTTAACGCAAATTTTCAACAACTTTTCAATTTTTTTTATTTTTTTTTTCTAATATCTTTTGAATCAACAAACTTAAAGAAGAATTTCACTCGACTACGAGCTACTTACGATCTAAGTAAACTATCAAGAACTTAAGAAAACAAATATTTTTCCCTGGATAGTAATGCAAAATCACACTTTTCAACCAAACAAGAAAATGAAAGAGATTTTTTTTTATTTAAATGTTGATAAAGCAAAAAGGAAAAATACCAACAAGTAAAAAACCAAGAAAAACAATTCTGTCCTAATTGCAGATCGCAAAGAATCACTTCAAGAAATCACACACTAGCAACTTAAAAAATGACTCTCACACTTGTCTAAAAACCCTAAAGAAAAATTTGTAATGACAACTTTTAAATGAAAAAAGCAAGCTAAGGCTAAGATCAACCCTAAGCTACTGACTACTAAGATAGAGATTCAAACACCTGAGAGGTATAACTCTTGTCATGAGAAAGAATGACTACCTTACCCTCAACAAAAACTATCCTGCACAAGCACACTATTGACAATCAAACAACAAGTGTGTGCACACGAGCTGTGTAAAGCCAGAGGGCATGTACACGCGTGTTGTCCTTATACAAGTCGTGTGTATCTCTAAAAATATGAAACAAAATGAAAACATAAAATCCAAATCAAGAAGAGACCACTGATATTGAGAACCAGGATCTCTTGAAGGCTTAGACACTCTCTTTAACAGAAACAAGGAAAACAATGTAAGGAAAAAATTCGTAAAACAAACTAATCTGAGATAAGACAAGGAATATGCAATTGGGCAGTTTCTTTGCTCTATTTCTCCTCTTCCAAATTGTACCCCTAACCCTTATTTTATAGGCTAGAAGAAGCTAGGTATTTGAACGAACCCTCGGCCATGCATGGTCGGGAGTTTCAGTTAACTCACCCAAAGTTGTGTGTTCCGTCAGCAACTTTCATTTTTTCATGCTTTTGTCAGTCAACGCGGGCTATTTTAGGTCAACTAGCATGTACACACATGCAGTAATGGAGTAGGGCGCGTGGGCCCTTATAAAAGAGGTTTTTTAAAGAGTTGTTCAGCAGTGCTTTGGCAAAGAACGGATCTAAGATGGCTTGATGCCAGGTAAGCATGTATGGTGCAAATTAAGGTTATAACATAAACTTATCTTTAATAGTGATCTTGTTGAGCTCTCTATAATCTGGACACATATGCCATGAGATATCTTTCTTGAATACCATTACCACTGGTGCAGAGTAAGAACTTTGGCTAGGTATAATAATGCCAACCTCTAACATTTCTTCACTCATGCGCTCAATTTCACTCTTTTGGGTGTAAGGGTATCTGTATGGCTTGATATTAGGAGGAACACTCCCAGGAATTAGGTGAATTTCATGATCATGATTTCGAGTGGGTGGAAGACCTTTGAGAATATCTTCAAATACTTTGGAATTCTTATCAATGATTCCTTGGAGATCTTGAGGAATATATGGCTTATATGTTTGAACATCTAGTGAGCATAGTTGTACAATAACACCTTGATGCCCCTTTTTCAATAATTTTTTCATGCCATTAGAGCTTATCACCTTACCGAGTTTCCTTGTGATACCTCTTAACTCAATTTATTTTCCTTCCAATGAAAATTTCATGAAAAGTTCTTGAAAATTAAAAGCCA
>CBVK0103327299.1:0-10027 GCA_900067695.1 Picea abies
CATATGGGTAGCATGATTGGTGTTAAAGGAATTGTAGATCTTTTCATCTTTTCATACAAAACATTTATTTTACAATTCGCGCCCAAAAAACTACCTTCGCCCTTTCAAGGAGACTCACGCCCTTTCAAGGTGCCATTGTAAGGAAATCCATCATAAGAATTTTTTTGTCATTGAACATGTGGAAAGGTGTTGAAACAAGTTGGGCTAACACACCAATGTCCAATGAGGTGGATCCTATAGTACATTTATAAATGGGGATCCTCTTCAAGGCTCTCTCCAACGTCTCTCATGAGATTAAAATGCATTGTTACAAAGGTAGATCCTCTTCGAATCTCTCTCATGTCCAATGATCTTCAATGATGTCCTTCAATATTGCTCCAATGGTTCTCCTTAATCCTCCATAATCAACGAGGAAATTGTGTACAAAGGAGAAAATTGGGCCTTCCTTTGTGTGAGAAAAACTAATCCAAGATCTCTCCAAATCTTCAAGACCAATCCAAAAATCACTAAGCTCAATATAAATGCTATCAATCTCATGTGAAGGAGAAATTTTTACATGTTTCTTATATCATTGTCAGGTTTTTACATAAAGAAAGAGTCCACATTCTAGAATAATCCCAAAATATATGTGCTTTGGGCAACTCAACAATGATCAAATAGGACTAAATCAACTTTGGGGTGTGTCTTGATCAATGGAGCATGTGAGGGTTTTGGCCCTATTTCTACACCCTT
Source organism: Picea abies (assembly GCA_900067695.1). NCBI lineage: Eukaryota > Viridiplantae > Streptophyta > Pinopsida > Pinales > Pinaceae > Picea > Picea abies. The sequence goes on from CBVK0103327299.1 coordinate 733, forward strand.
TAAATAGCTCTAGAAGGGAAAATTGTACATGTCAACTCCTATGAACAACTTTTGAAGGAAAGGGTACACCCTATAATCAAATCAAACAAAATGCTCAAGAGTTCCAAAGTTTTGGAATTAACTGGATACTATTTCAATTAGATTTTGGAATTTTGATCTTAGGTTTATGTATAACCTTGATCCGATTAAACTGTAAGCCATGATCAGATTAAACTGTAAACCATATCTTGTTCATAAAACAAAGATTCTTTGTATGTTTCCTATGTGGTGTCTCAAGCCCTCACACATGATGAATGAGCACCAAAGATAAATGTTATAACCTAAGGTCACCCTCCATTAATTTTATCCCTTGATTATGGCTTAGGCCATAAGAATCATCCCTAGAGCACCAAACAATCTATAAGATCCATGGTCCATGACATTAGGGTTCATGAGCCATGCATTGGACCATAAGCCAACATGCAAGCCCTATATGGGAAATATTTGTCTTGTAAGTGGGATATGGTGGCCATTTTGAGATTTATAACATCAAGGATGTTTCTTTGGGCCTAGTCCTTGGCCTACATAGGGGATATTTAGCTTATAAGTGAGATATGATCACCATATTGAGGATTGGTGCATTGGAGATGGCTCTTGGTGCCCATGCAATAGTTGAAAGCCAAAAGATAGGATCTAAGGTCATGGAGAGTTGGTAGGTTGAGACCACCTGACAAGACTGTCTTTATTGCACACAACAAGATAGGGGTGGATCATCAGAGACCAATATTTGAGGCCTTGGGCATGACAGAGGGTATATTAGGCCATGGGATAGAGGATATCTCAGAGGTTGATACATATTCAGCCTCTCATTGGGATGAGGATGGAGGGCTTTCGACAGTTACCAGTAGGGCACATCAACAGTTAGTGGGGATTGGAAGTGATGGACTTCCAAATTTGACATGGTATCTAGGAGTCCATTTGGTCAGTAGCTTGCTTCATCTTATGATCATACGAGAGTGGAGGATCCATTATGTATACTTTGAGTAGACAGTCATGATCAGAGTAATGCAACATCAACATGATGGTCCCTATTAGAGACTAGCATGGGACCTTGGGATTACAGGGTTAGGCATTTTATTGACTGATGGAGATGAATGGATGTTTGCAGGAGGAAGTCACTTTGACTTTCCAGTGAGCTTTATTATTGGGGGAAGAACCTCACTTGTTGGTGATTGGTTGAGGTCTTGCAGTACCTCACTATGGAAACAACATGTTCAGTTAGTGGAGGTCGTGTTGGGTTTGGTACGGTCATGGAGGACATACTCAGGTCATGGAGGACATACTCATTTTGGGTTGAGACCATGTGTTATTTGTAGGAGACTCATGGTGTTGATATGTTACAGGACTTTCCTTCCCGAGGCATTGCAGTTCACATTTTGATATGGGATCCATGGATTGCAGTGCTTGATAGTTTAGTGTTTGATGGCATTGAGTTTCGAGTAGAGTGGTTGCTCGTGGAGTTGACTAAGATTCTTTAGCCATTGATCATTCTACTCATCATGGGCATTTGGGTGTCATGTGTGGTGAGCACTTGGAGATGCCACATCTTGAGGGGAGTCTACCTTGTGTCACATCGGTGGATATGGGACCTCGATATCATAGGTAGTTAGATTCAGTTATTTCTTGAGGGAAAACAATATTTTGGCAGGGAGGACTGTAATGTCCCCATTTTGGGACATTATTACATTACAGAGTGTTATGCCTACCAGAGTAGCCAAATATGGGTGACAGCAAGTTCGAGAGATATTAAGGGGTTTTATTGGTCTCGAATTGCATCGTTCATCATATTCATCACCAGGATCCATTCCACACAACTTGACTTTGGTTCCATTGCATTCCGACAATTTCCGTAATTTTGAGTTATTATGGGTCGTATTTTAATTAAATTCACTAAGAATGTCATAATGGGCATATTACTTGGAGAAACCTCTTAGTGTAATAGCTCATCGGAATTGGGAGGAAAAACACTACAGTATAATATGATGAGAAGTGACTTTTAGTGGCAGAAGAATCCATAAAAATAGTTAAATCACTTTTTAGAATTAAAATGGTTAATTAATTAATTAAGTGATTTAATCAATGAATAATAAAATAAAGAAAAAATTAAGGGGTATAAAGGTGAGATAGAGACCTCTATTATCTTATTATGTCATCATGATGATTAATTATTTTGTATTCATCCTCTTGTTTTGTTGATCTCTTAAAACTTGGGGTTTGGAGGATTTTGGTGACAAATCCTAGGATTGGTTTCCAACGATATACCCTAGCTAGTCATTTTGTGGGGGGTTTTGGTGACAAATCCTAGGATTTGGTTTCCAATGATACACCTAGCTAGTCATTTTCTGGGAAGAAATCACTTTGATCTCTTCATTGGAAGATTATACTTCTAATCGAGTTGTGGCTGAGATTTTAGGGTGTGGGGGCGAATTAGTGATTGTGGGATGGGATCCTGTACTGTTGGGCACATTCTTTCACTATTTGGGTGCACTCTAATCTAGATCTGAACCGAAAATACTTGTTGGGCATCTTTCTTATGCATCTGGGTGAGTTTCATACAAACCTGGGCACTCTCATTGATGAAATATTGCAGTTGGGCGAGTTTATGAAGTGCTGGGTCGTTTTCTTTCATTGTGGGATGAATACCTCACTGTTGGGGAGAATTTTGGGCTGAGAGAATGTTTATTTACTAGCTGGGCGAATTATTGAAGGCAGGGGTCGAGTTCTGGGCCATTATTTCTCCATTTAAAGGATGGATATCTCATGCAGGGCGCACAGGATTAGAGGAGGGCGCATTTGTCTCTAAGGAGGTAGCACTTGAATAGTGAAGGGAGTATTGTTGATTGTGAAGGGTTGTAGAGTGCAAAAGGAGGGTGTATTGTTACAACAATGGTTGCAGAACCTTTGAAGGGATTTAATCCCTTATTTCATCAAGTGTATTGGCTGTCAATTGTTTGGGGAAACCTACAACCACTACCACAATACTCTTGTTGTTCTTCCAACCTATATCAAACACAGGAAATATTAAAACATAGCTCCATCATTTTATGAGTAGACTGGACTGCATTTTCCCTGAGTCGAATTTGACATTGTGGAGATCCATTCCTATCCAGAAGAGGGAGACTTGAACCTATAATATGGCCAGGTTGTAATAGGTCAGATTATTGCAATAAAAACCAAATGTTTGTATGCATTTTTCCTTGTTGTCCTGTGTGTTAAATTGCTAGTTATTTCCTTGTAAACGCTGTTGAAATAGATAGTCTGAACATGAAGCTTATTGGTGGCAAGTAAGCATCATTCATCTTGAAAGCTACATAAGAAAACAAAAACAATAAATCCATAAACAAACAACATCCAATATAAGTGTTACATGGAGGATTGGAGTATGCTCACAAACTGTTTGACAAAAACTCTATATCAGAATTAAGCTACAACCAACAAAGAAGGGGTTTATTAGTGAGAATAGAGGATTTCCATCAACTGTTTGACAAAAGACTCAAACCAAAGGTTTTGTTAAATACTACAACAATAGAGCTTGAGCATAAGGTGTTGAGTGGCTCATGTTCTCATTATTCACCCTTTATCCTGAGTTTCAAGGAGAAGATCTTGGTGCATCAGAGGCATTCACCTTCATTCGAAGAGGTAGTATTCTTGTGGTCCATTCACGGCGAATACCTAAAGGAGTAGAGGTATCGATGAAAGGACTAGATGAAAAGACCCCCCCACCTCTCTAGTGGGCGACCTCTTCAGTGTTTATGTTGAAAACCCTTGAAGACCATGGAGAGTCCAATGAAATCCTTTGAAGTGGAGAGCTCTTGGAAGTGGCATAGCAAAGTGTATTCTTTGAAGACCTTGATATTGTGAAAGACTTCCTCTGTTGAGATTTGTACTATTGGAGGAGAGTTTGACTTCTCTATTATGAATCTTCCTACCTGAGAGGAATGTTGGAGTTGAGGGAAATTGACTTTGATCAATTGCTTAAATGATCTCCACAGAGAAAAAGAGACATTCTTGCTAAGACAATGTAGGTTAACACCTCCTTAAGGAGTTTGATGTAACCCTTGCATTTGTGAAAGGAGAGAGCTCGAGGGGAAGAATGTGGTGAATGGTCCATGTTCCCATTGAGTTTGAGATTCAAGGATAAGAGCTTGGGGTAGTAGATGCATTGGGTATGTAATAAAATTTTGCAAAATTATGACAGGAACAAAGCTACAGAAGTGCATCAGGTTGGGTGGAATCTCACACATATTGTCCCCATCTGTAGGTTTTGTGTTCTATAAGTAGGTTTTATGTTTAGGTGTCTAGCTTCATCCTCATGCTAATTCTAACTCAATGCTTGTCATGATAAATCATTAATTTGCTACTTCTATGAATGATTGCTACAACCATTATGGATCAAACTAATTGCATCTAATCAATTACTTGTAACAATAACTCAAGCATATAATTATTTTCCAAGGTCTTGCCGACATTCTACTTGATATTGGGCATAATTTCCATGGTTGTGTTGTTAGATTAAAGCAAGTTTCTTTGTTGTTGTTGTGAAGTATTTGTTATAGTTGTTAGGGTTTGGCCTTATTGTTGGTAACTTACCTAATGTCATGGTTAAAGTAGGCTTAAATCATTGTTTAACATCTGTATCTTGTTATACTCATTAAGAGCTATATTTAGGAATTTATTTGAGAATTTAGGTGTCTAGCTTCATCCTCATGCTAATTGTAACTAAACGTTTGGCATAATAAGTCACTAATTTGTTGTTGTTATGAATGATTGCTACAACCATTATGGCTCAAACTTATTGCATCTAATCAATTACTTATAACAATAACTCAAACATATAATTATTGTCCAAGGTCTTCCCAACATTCTACTTGATATTGGGCATAATTTCCATGGTTGTATTGTTGGATGAAAGAAAGTTTCCTTGCTTCTGTTGTGAAGTATTTGTTACAGCCATTAGGGCTTGGCCTTATTGTTGATAACTCACTTAATATCATGGTTAAAGTAGGCTGAAATCATTGTTTCACATTTGGATCCAGTTCTACTCATTGCCCAGACCTCGGTGTTAGAAATTGAGAAATAATGCATAACAATAAAATACTTTTCAAAATTTCAGTTAGAATTACAACAAAGTCTCATTTTTTAGAACAGTAAACACAACAACCCTACTTGACACTCAACAGAGAAACAATAAATTTCCGAGAGTGTAAATCCAACATACTTTCTGATCTAAATTGAAGAAACAAATAGATCAGTATCTAGATCTAAACTAGATGCTAATATAGATATGATATACGTCAAAGCACAAACTAATACACTATGGATCTGATATACATCAGATCTAAACTTCAAGTTAAATAAAGAGTTTGACTAAAGAACAAAATAGTGAGTCACTTACCTTGAAGACTTACCATGAAGGAGACGCAAACACACATTAGAGATGAGATTCCATTAGTGCTTATGCTCAGCAAAATCTAGGGTCATTGATCTACCATATAGGTTAGATCCCTTGCCAAAAGATGAAAGGACTTTCTTGCCACCAGTAGGAGAAAACACCATACAGAAAATTATGTGATCAAACCCTAGGACCCACATGAATTTCCAGCAGATAGAACACATATGCCAAAGGAGTATGACTGTGATGAGTATACATTCATAGGGCACAATTGGTTAGGATAAAGGCTAGATCTGTGAAGGAGAGGCCACATTCAAAGAAAATATGATCAGATCTAAGACGAGAGGCCACGACCTACTCAAGGAGGCCCGATCTGACAAAGAGGGGCCACTGCCCACTCAAGGGAGGCCTGATCTGCTAATGGATTTTTTGGAGGCCTGATCTGCTAGGTGCATGGAACCCTCTACTTGCAAAGAAGATAAATATGTGGAATGGAATGTTATGAATAGACAAGTTCCCAACCAGGTATAGAATAATCTCCATTTAGGGCAGGGAACCATGTTATGCAATGCATCTTCTACATATCCTTATTGATTTGATACCCTATCTACCTACAATGAAAGAGATATGGGACAAGAAGTACACCAAGGTGCAGCTAGGTAGTGGGTCAACACACCCACATGCATGCATCACTTCAATATACATTCATACATAATATATACATACATGCATAGGCCATGGTAGTTTATGCGATACATCTTCTGCGGATGTTTATTGATTTCATACCCTACCTACATACAATGCAAGAGATGGGACAATAGGTACACCAAGGTGCAGCCAAAGAGTGGGTCAACACACCCACATGCATGCATCACTTCAATATACATACATACATAATACATATGTACAGACATACATGCATAGGCCATGATAGTTGATCAACACACCAATATGCATGTATATAGTTGGTATTCTTATAGACAATGCCAAAGTTTATTTTCCTTCTAGATCTGAACAAATTAGCACTTACAGTACAATTTACTTAGGTATTATGCCTTTCCAACAATTCTTGCCTAGTTGCCACACATTTGTCCTCTTAAGTCTTAACATTGATACTCTCACCCAACCGAGGGTTAGTTGACCTAACCCAATCCCGCTTTCACCTCGGCTTGGCTCGATTGACAGTCTCAGAGGAGGAGGCAGGGGAAGGGTGGTTATAGTTGTAGTGATAGGAATGTAAAGCTGGAATACCCATCTCCGTTATTCTGTGGTCTGGAGCAAGGTGTGGATCCATTTAGGTAGGTTTGGAATAGGAAAAGGCAGGGGGGATTTCATGGACTCTACCGTCTTAGACGATATAATAAACCAGTTGCTGGAGGTCAGAGGTTCAAGGCCCAACAAATAGGTTTAGCTCTCCGAGGTAGAGATACGACAGCTTTGTATTACATCCAAAGATATTTTTATGGGCCAACCCAACTTGTTGGAGCTCGAGGTGCCAATTAAGATTTGTGGTAACAATATTTTACTCTCTCTTTTTACCGTTTATTGTCCAGAATCGCCTGGGTTGTTTCCTTAATTGGATAATTCCTTGAATTCACGATGGGTAGGGTATGCATTTTTTATTTTGGGGTTAAAATTTCATTTAAAATTCAGGCCAGTTTCGCCCATTAGAAATAGTCTCGTGGGTTTTTAAGCTTGCCTAGGGAAAACCCAACTTATTTGAACCACTTAATTTGCAGAAGAGTGATATTTTCCCTTTTTCTCATCTATTCGAGCTACATAATTGATGGATAAATTTGGCCATTGGAAAATGTTCAGGAGACGTTTTTTGTCGTTGTTTAATCAAAAAATTTTGGGATGCGATTGCCCATTTTGTTTTTGATAGAGATTCCAAACATTTCTAAGTGCTTAATTTTTAAATGGATTTTTTGGAAAAAGATGGGGAATTTTCAAATTTCTTTCCACCCCAATGAAGCTGCAATTTCCTTTTCCAATTTGCTATACTTAAGAGGGCCTTTGATGTAGCTTCCAAAAGAATGGGCAAACACTAAACAAAAAGCAAAAGTACAAAATGGGTTTGGCTTAAGCCAAAACACCTGCCATCAGGCACATACCTGCTCAGCCCTTTTGTCGAGCTGAAAAAATTACCCAGTCTTTTTAGTTATCCAAACACACTCTGATCAGCCCTGTTGCCGAGCTGAGTTAACTCGATCCCGAGTCCCCATATGGAGTCAGACCAGATATGTGATTAACTGGTGGGTTATGTATTGCTTGATGAGTGCATTATTAGCTGCCTAATGAGTGCAACTTGCAGGTAGTTGGAAAAATTCGCTCACATCAAATTTAAATGCCAAAAAGGAAAAGAAAAACACTTATTTTGATTGATTTCTGGTGCCGAGTGTTTTGCCTGCCAAGTTTTTCACTGTTTCTCAACATACATTGGATACATGCATACAATGTAGTAAGGTCAGATAATTTTATTAATGTCCACACGTGACCAAAATTTTAGGTTAGAGGGGTTAGAAAAATAAAGAAAGCAACATACATAAGGGAGTGCCAAGGCTAATAAGGGAGTGCCAAGGCTACTTTCGAAAGCTCTGAGAAAAGGAGATACGAGTGAAAATGAAAGGAAAGTGAGAAGGGAAGAGTGAACCAAGAGGGTAAGCCCTAGAAAGTCCTACTGAGCACTAGATATAGAGGTAAGACATGGAAGAGGGAGGAGAGCCATATCTATCTTGAATCTCGATCAACCAGTGTGGACATATATGGGTGTAGTTATTTACATAAACAGACACATTTTTATGTATGGATGCATGAAAAAGGAGAGTAGTTGTAATATTATACAGACAACTCAAGGATTTGAATTTTGGCAAACTCAATACAAAAAAATGATGCTGAACATAGATTCCAAATAATAGGATTGCAATATTATGAGTTATTCACAACATGCAGAAGTGTAAGAATTTGTTACAATGAGCACAAAAGTGGCTAGGTCTCTCTAGCTCTACCGAAGTGATACTTAAAGTTGAATCAGTGAGGTCTCCATATAGTGAGACAGATAACTCCAAGAAAGTCCTTGCAAAGCTCCATATAGATGGAGTATTTTTTTAATGCACCGACTCCTATCATATTTGTAACTAATCAAATATGCACAGTTTTCCAGATGGCATACATGCCTGATTAGGTAAATGCACTTACCATTCACACGCTTTCAATGATGTATACTTTCTTTTTCTCCTTTTGAACATCTAATTGAATTTCAAATTATACACATACAAGTGTAGACAATTACTGTAAAACAGTAAAACATTATTATGCATATTTCATATAACCGTGGTGATAGTAAGAATGTGACAATGAAAAATATTAGACTAGAAACTGGCCTTATCTATTTCATGGATAATTCCTAACGACCTCTTCTTTGTCTCCATCTATCTTTATTTGATTAACATATGCAGACCAAAAGAATATTGAAATAAAAGGGCATGTTGGCAAAAATTTGAAAACAGTTTCACTATAATTTTTTTATATCAATTGATGAACAATGGAAATGATGCAATCTAAGCAATATTTTCAAAGAACTTCTCTAATGGTGCGCGGAACCTAGCTGAAGAAGGGAATCATATCCTAACTAATTTCAGTTAAAGAAAAATTCCATTGAACATGTTTAATATTCCCAAATTCCTTTGTCAAATAAATTCACCCTTTTATTTTCACACAATAGAAAAGGAGTGGTCTCACAGTCAACATGCATTGACCAGCTAAAACTAAAAATCAAAATCAATTTGTAACATATCTTCTAAAAATTACCCCAAAGTCAATATTCATTTTTTTACCTGGTACATATATTTGGTGACTCAGGCT